>VDFB02368935.1:0-56810 GCA_007258455.2 Sequoia sempervirens | reverse complement strand
TCTGATAATTTCCTCTATATTTATTCCCTAAACCTCTTGACTAGAATTATAAAAAGATAGAGGGAGAGAGGGTCTCCTTGTCTGATATCACCTGAAGCTTTAAAGCAGCCTTGCAAAATTCAATTGATCATAATAAAATAGGCATGGGTAGAAAAACATTCCTCTAACATCTTGATTTTTTTTTTTTCTAAAACCAAACTTATATAGGACTTTGGAGAGGAAAATCTAAGACACTTTTTCATATGCTTTAGATATATCAAGCTTTAATATCATGATTTCCTTGTTCCTTTTATCCATATAATGGAGATTAAAAGGTTTTTAAAATAGGTTCTTATAATAATTTCCATGGCCATCTAAGGGAATTCAAATGAAGGCCCTTGAATGGCCTTTCACCTTGCATGTTTGAGATTTTTCTCAATTTTTTTAGCTTCAAACCTCTGGTTGGACCTTCAAATGGAATCACCTAGACAAGACAATTTGTAGGATTGTAGCACTCAAAATAATCTTTCCAATGAGTATAATTTTGAATATATTTATTTGATTATTATATTTATTTTTTATTTTCTAGTGACAATAGGTTTTTCAACAATCATTGAGGTCTCTATTCTAGACATATGGAAAAATAGAAAAATAAATAAAAAAATTGAAAAATATCTATGCATTAGGTATTGATGTTCTTATTTCAACAAAAAAAGAAGTTACTTTAGATGCGTACACAAAAGTGTATGCATTACATAAGTAACTAAATAAATTATAGTTAATCTCACTTCAAAAAGTTATAAAAAATCTATGCAATAGAAAATTATGAAAAAAATATTTGTGCACTAGATATTGGTGTTACAAATCTATGTTTTTTTTTTTTTTTAAATTTTGTCCTTTCTACAAATAAAGTAATGCTTTACGATTCAAGTAACACCACTTTTTAAAATAGTAAAAAGGCATGACTAGGATAAAATGTCAATACCATGCATGAATAACATAATTTTCTCTGCAACTTAAATTGTTAATGGAGTGCAGTGGGAAGAGCAGTGATGGGGGCTGTTTAAATTCTGAGAGCAGCAAAGGAGATGGAGGTTCGGATGAGGATGACGACAAGCCATTTTATTTTGTGCAGGTTCCTCTATGGGCGGCTTTGGCTAGGGTTTGCTCGAGTGTTTGTCGATTGTCTTTTGTTGTCAGTGAGGTGGGCGTTGTGGACGTTGAGTCGGATGTTCCTCTTTCCGCTCTGGGTTTGTGTGGCTTGTGTGGCTTGGGAGGAGTTCCTAGTTTCTCTGAGGTAGTGTTGGTTAGTGCTGATGTGTTTGGGGGTGGGTGCCAGTTGCTCTTCCTATTGCCTTTTTGGGTGCCGTCCCTTTGGTGGGTTAGCTTGTGTGGTGATATCTTGGAGGAAGTTTGGTTGAAGATTGGGCTTATTGTTGCTCCTACCTGGCGTAGTAGGATGGCTTGGGGGCTCTTCATGTTGGCCTACTCTTCTTCTTGCTTCTTCTTGGTCATCTTTCACCCCTGCTTGTGGTGTGTTCTGTGGCTCTATTTTGGGGGTTTTCATTTTCAGAATGTTCTGGGTCCTTCTTTCCCCTCTCTGTGGTTTGGGGGTGTCTTCATCTAGCTGTTTGTGAGGAGTTTTGGACCCTCTTTGGCTCTGATTAGCGTGTTAGGGTTGCTTGGTGTGCTCTTTTGCTGGGCCTTCTCCTTACTTCTGTACTGTTTGGGACACCCCATTCCTCCTGGGGCTTGGTTGTTCCTATTCATTTTGAGATTGAGACTCTACATTTGGTGGTCTTCTGGCCTGAGTTTCCTTTTGCTGATGTGTTCTGCTCTTTGTTGAGAAGAAGTATGGTTTGGGGGAGCTTGGAGGTCGGATTCCCTATTCTTTGTGGGAAGTTTCTTGCTAGTTTCCTTGAAGCTTTGTGCTTTGGATTCTTATAGAATGTTGTCTGTAGGTGGTGTTCCTTTAGCCTCTTCTAGTGGTTCCTCCAGTGGGTGAGGTTGCTGGAGCTTCTCGTCTTGGTTCTATTGGACTTACTCCAAATTGATGCTCATTTGTTGTTGGTTGGGTTATGCACTTTGTTTTATCTTTGGACCCAACTGTGTGAGCTCTTTGAGGAGGTTTCTGCTTCTTCTGTGTGGTACTTGATGCTTCAGCTATTAAGGGATGTTTTGTCAGCCCTTCCTATTGAAATTATTTTCTAGATTCTTCAATCAGTGTCTCTTATAGAGGGGGAGATGGCTCCTATTGAGGTGGAGTGTTGGCTTCTATTGAGGTGGAGCCTTTTTGGCGTGAAGAGTCATGCTTTTGGTGGTTTGGGGTTTCATTTCATCCCATCCTATAGAGGGGAGCCCTCTCTTTTAGAGGCAGAGGTTGGGTTGGCTCTTCAGGTTTTTTGGTGTTGTTGGAAGGTTGTTGCTTGGGTGTGCTCTGCTGTGTTTCCCATTACCCCTATTGAGGTGGGGTGTCTGGTTTCTCTATTTCCTTTGGGAAGCAGGGTTTGGTTGGTGTTTTACACTACTTGGGTTTTTCCTTGTTGCTCTCTTATTGAGGTAGGGAGGTGGGAAAAATGTCTGGTCTTGAAGGGTGTTGTGGTAGCCTTTTTGGGGCTGTTGGTTGTATTTGATGCTTGGCGAATTCAGACAGTTTCATAATGTTGTTTCTGGGGTAAGGCCCTTGTGAGTTGTTTTGGGTTTTAGTCCCTTAGTTGGCTATTTTCTTGCAGTCTGTTATGTCTTGTCTATCGTTTGATAGACTACTGATGTTGGGCTGCTGATTGTTTGAGTTCTTTTCTTTCTGCAGTTGTCTTTTGTTTATAAGGGGTTTCAGGTCCCCTCAAAACCTGTTTGTAAGGGGTTTCTGGTTCCCGCAAAACTTGTTGATCGCTAATCAAAAACAACACTTTTTAAACATACCATTAACTATAAAAAATATTTTATTAAAAGTTACATGTAAAAGAACTCACAAATTATCTCTTAAAATTTAAAAAAATGTATTTATAATATACAAATGAAATCTCAAAAATCACTAGTTCACATCATCTTAAAATTATTAATGGTTTAGTTGCTATAGGAGTTAGAAAGTGGAAATTTGGTTAAAAATACTTATTTCAATATCTCACTTTGGCCAAAAAGTAGAACACGCTATTGTGGTATCACTCAGACTTGTACAATGAGTTTAAATTATTCTTATGCCTTCTCCATGTTCTTCCTTGGCGCTAAAAGGAAGATTCAATGTCCAAGCTATGGTGAGACCATTGCTAATCCTTAGTGTCAATTTGAAACCACTACTGATCCATAATGTTGATTCTAATGTTTCCACTAATTTCCACATTAACATCTACAATGTGTTGATAAATTGATAGAGGCACCATCAAAATTATAATGGTAGTTTGGTCACTATAAATTTTTCTCATTTCAATATTTGATCCCCTACTTCCAAACTTATTTAAGATAATTTGAATTACCCAAGGTTTCCTCTATCCAAAGACCAAAATTCATAGATTTGAAACAAGTCAAAGTAGAATAAACATGTGCAACTATAGTCTTGGAAAAATTCATAGCTAGAAATAGAAAAATCTAACCACTTGATCATGTAATTTTGATCTATTTTTAGGTCATTGTCATTATCATCTCACTTATGAGAATTGAACTAAAAAATGATATTTTTATTACACTTTTTAGAGCATTATGATCTATGTTTAGAAGTCCAAGAGGAGATTTTTGAGTGGAAGGAATATTTATAGTGATTTTTGGATGTTATTCCTACCATGCTATGATTCTTTGCTCATGTTTCTTGTGGCATGCTACTCACTCACACTAATTTCCATGCATATTTTATGTAGATGGCTAATAAGAAATAATATGACCTTGATGAATTTTGTTATGAGTATTCAAAGGTTACAAGATACTTCAATAATCCTAACCTTCTAAAGTATACCAAAAGGTTTTTCATAATAAGTCCTTAGAAATCACCACTCACCAAAGTAGAATTTATCCTAAAAATAGGGAATCAAAGCTTATCATTAGTTGAAAAACCTATCACAATGCTCAATATTTCTTACAATAAATTTTCCAAAGCCTTATATTTCCACATGCACCACCTATTATCTTCCATTGTGCATGAAAATATATGATTAATCAAAATTTTCTATTTTCTACACTTACATCATTATAGTTTGGGATACATGGAATATGCCAAAGCATCTTACAATTTTTGTTTTTCAATATTGATATGATATATAGTTTCCTTTTATCTTGTTTTCACTCAAATATCTTAGGTAAATGGAATTCTCTCTTGTTGATATTCAAAATTTTTTTTAATGCAATATATTGCATCTCCATTATTGGAAAAAAGATTGATATCTTTGGCCTCTTACAATATATCTAATAATGTTGTCTAGACTTGCCTCATCACTTTATGTTAGCCACATAGGCATTTGGTTATCTTCTTGCCAATAAGGGTTTGTAAGGGTTGGTGAGGTAAATTTTCTTCCTTCCATGTACCACTAACTTATCAATGGACACTTTGCTAATGATCCCTTCCTTACACTTGTAGAAAAATAACACTCCTTTTGTGAAGTCATATATTACCTTGATACTTTTTGCAAGGCCTCTAACTTGAGGCTTCAATGGAATAAGACTTAGTGTTTTAGACATAGTTCATTTCCACAACCATATTGACTAAAAGAGTAATTTCTAAGTGGCTTGAAAAATAGATGTTCAAATTTCTAGGAATTCCATTTTCCTTTCATAAATTTCCCACCACTCTTTGGTAGTATGTCACAAAGAATTGAGAAGATATCTTTATGGATATCCCAACCACTTTCACTCATGAGTAAATTTTGTATATGCACCAAAATATTGGTGGCCCTACTTGTATTTACTAATATTCTTACTAGGATCCTTCTAATGATGTCTATGGTGGGGTTTTCAAGCTTGTACATGATTTTATGTGGGCATATACCAAGTAAACAAGAGGTTTCCATAGAGTGGTGTGGTACATTCACTATCTTCCTTGGGATAAAGGTGTCATGAGCATTATTGATGTTTACATGCAAAACATTACATTTTTTGTTAAGTGAATTTGGTCTATCATGAGTACTTGGATGTTTAGAAGATTCTTCTCAAGACCTATGTTGCTTCAAGATTACCTTATAACAAGAAATGTTGGCAAGAAATTGGCCTTTACACTTTTCTCATAAAAAATGCCCCTATTGATATTAAGGACTCATTTGTGGCTTATAGTATTTGGAATGCATTTGAAGTAGTTAAGTCTTTTTTAAAATGGGTTAGTGATAGTTTTGGAACTAGTCTTTCTTTTAACAACCATAAAATTTGGCGGTCACCTATCATCAAAGATTTAGTCTCATCTCAATACTAGAATTTGTAGCTTTCCTTCCAACAAAAGTTTCAACTATCTAACATTGATTTGGCTTCCAACATTTGCATACAAGAGTTGATTCCAATGTCATGTTTTACGAGTTGTGGCTTCAACTTCCTCTAGCTTGATGAAATGATTGATGGTGGATTTTTGACACCAAGTTTAGGAATTTTATATTCTAAGGCTTCTTTACAAAGTGTTTAATAATTTTTAACTAACCCAAGTTATAAACTCAAAAATAAATAAGGATTGAATTCTCCTTCTCACATGGTTTTATAGGGTTGAAAGAGTCTAGTTTTTTAGATTTGAGCCTAAAATTGTTCGATTTTTAAGGAATTTTTTCTATCAATGGATTTTGCTTGGATAGACACTTATGCATATTGGAAGTGTTCATCATAAATGTCTAGCTTATCATATATATTTGATTCTTTCAAATATCTTTTCAAATAAACGTCTAGCCTAATGCTTGAAAGTGAATCAATAGTCTTTTTTTTCTTTCTTCTATTAATTTTTTACTAAAGAGCTGCTCTATTTTGGTACATATATCCTTGTGGACAAGTTACATTACTAGAATTTAAATTTTCTTTTGAGCTTTCATTTTGCTTCAATTTTGGAAAAGCTGAAATAGTGCAATTTTCAATATCAAAGTTATTGATTGCTATTTTTCTCTTCATGAGAAAGTTCACGTGCTTATCTCTACTTATTTTTAGAGATAGATATAAGAAAATGTGACAATAAAAATCTAATATTTGTAGGTTGTCCCCAACCATTGGGTAGTGCTCCTTGTAGCATGAGCAAAGTTCAATGTAACAAATTTACCTAGAGATTGTAGCCATTGACTTCTTATTAATGAACCCTTTAACATATCTTTGGAACCACTTCTCACCGCCTTCATTTTAATAGAGGGGTTGGATTCCTTCCCTATAGGGAAAAACTTATGGGCTAGTGTCATGTGGTGTCAAGGTTTCTATTATTCCTCTACTATCAAGTTGAGAAGTGTTGGTGCCACTTGTTGTTCATGATTGTGAAGATGGCTTAGAGGTCTTTGATCCTTTCTATCTATGAGCCATCCCACTGAGTGGTTTTGCCTCCCCCACCTTTGCCCCCACCCCCAAGTGCAATAACTAGTACTTATTGACAATATAAATTTTTCATTTTATAATTTAATTTATAACCCTCTAATTTTAAATATTTTTCACTTGTATTTTAATAAACCATACATATCTACTAACCACTTTTTATTATAAACCTTCTCTCATTTTAAAGTATATAATATTAAATGATCCTTGTTAAATATGATTACATAACCTTAAAGAGGGATATCTTTGGCTGTACTTGCTCATTAATTGGTTATATTTCTATATCTAAATAAAGTTATCACACATCAAAGCCAATCGATTTTATATTTCATTTTATTTTGTACTTGCTCATTAATTGGTTATATTTCTATATCTAAATAAAGTTATCACACATCAAAGCCAATCGATTTTATATTTCATTTTATTTTATTTCACTCTAGTCTATTCTAATTGCTCTTATTACTTTCTTCTCCTTGTCTCTAATTTCTTCAAATTAGAAAAAGTTATCCACCGTATTCACTTTATATATCAATTATTTTGATTGTAGCAGGTTAATATTCCTTTTCCTTTTTTCCAAGGTGGCTTATCTCTTTCTTTGTCATTGAAATGGAATATAACAATTGAAAATCATTGTGTTGGGGGAATGTTCTAATTACTTTGCTGATGGGCTATATTTAAAGTCAAAAGATAGTGTACTGAGAGGGCAAAAGGCATATCTTGGCTAAATCCCTTTCAAAGTATAAAACTACCCACATGGATTTTGGATATGCCATGTGAAAAGAACCAAGAAATCTGACAAAAGACACTTATTCTGCATTATTTACGCTTCAAAGATTCTCATCTTCTGATATAGCCGCAAATGCCTCCACTTGCCTGGCATTCTTTGATAGCCCATCAACTTTGAAATGTCTCTTCACTGTCAATCTTGCTTTGTTAAGGTGGAAATCTACACATACTGCAGAGATATCTCTGTATTTACATATTCTCTGTGTTGGGAATATGTTTCTTTGTTATTAGGACAATGCAAAGTGCATGACAAGTAAGTAAAATGCATTGTTTCTTTATCAGTCACAAACAGTATCTCATATCTATAAATTTCAACAAAGTGTGGCTCAACTTGTTGAGTGGATGTCTGGAACATTTAAAGCCATAAGCAATACAATGTTCTTCTAAAAAATTGTGGGCTGAAAAAAATATCTATTCGAGACAATCTTTTTCTTTTTTAGCTTTGTCTCTGGGATTAAAGATGCTTCTAGCTTATCAAGATTAAGATCTATATACACTTATATATACTCCCTGTAACCTTTAGTCCATATTCCTCAATGTTGATTGCATTGCAGTAGTTACTAATTGATTGTGATATTTCTTGATTGTCAATGTCTGCTTACATCTCACAAGTTAGCACCATGTTGGCTTTGATTCTCCTCCTGTTTATGACACCCATCTTAGCTATTAGACCCCCAGCAACCATGCTACCAGGCCAGCAAAAGGTTTGATATATGATGACAACATTACACAAATCGAGCAATATATTGAATTACTTTCAGCTGGTGACAAGTCTATGTTTGGGTTGCAGTGTTATGCTAAACTGAAAACTAGACGTGTTGGGAACCAAATGTGGGGACTTTTTAGGCATTCCTCAGTACTCACTAGGAGCCAAGTTTTGGGGTGCAAGTTCTTGATTTGGGGTGCAAGTTGTTGATTTTGTGTGTTTTAAGTATAGCAATTTCAATCCATTTCCTTCTTGTTTCTGTTTTATTGTTGGGAATAAGTCATATCCGAACCAATGATGAGCTGGTCAAAGAAGGACCAGTAGTTCAGTTGGTAGAACACTCAGAATACATATGAACTGAAGCTATTGTAGTTTTTTGTGGTCTCTCTAGCTTGTAGTAGAGGACTTCTTAGAGACTTAAGCTTCTACATTCTCTAGGATTGCTAGAAAACATTTCTAAATAACAAACTGCAAACAAGGATTTCTAAGAATAGATTATTGTTTATATAGATATTCGGTTTTAGAGTTGTTATCTTATTGTTTTGATTTAACATTTTAACTATTTGGTTGTAATTAAGTGCAACTCAATTATGATTTTGATGGTAAGCGAGATAAACTTGTTTAACAGTTTTAAGATTTGTAAGCATCGTTTTAAAGATTTGAATACATGGGTCTTGCTCAAACTGCAAACCCTAGAAAACAAATGTGATTAACACCATTTACTGTGACTAACATGTTTGCAACCTGATTTTATGCGTTGTTTTAACTTTGTTCTATGCAGGGAAACTGCACATATGCGGTAGAGATCGAAACAACTTGTGCACCCTCTGCAGCAACAGCTGATCATGTGGGTGTGAGGTTCGGAGATTCAGAGGGAAACCATGTTGTTGCCAAGAATTTGAAGCACCCAGAGCCCGTTTGGAATCCTAGAATGGGAAAGGATAACAAGGATAAGCAGTGGAACAACTATCATCCTTTTGATAGATGTGCAATTGATAGATTTGAGGTAGAAGGGCCATGCATGCAGAGGGGCATTTGCTACCTTTACCTCAAGAGGGTTGGGGCTGATGAATGGAGGCCTGGGTGGGCAAAGGTGCTCCATAAGAAATCTAATGGCCTTGTTTCCCCAGTCTCTGATACATTCTATTTCAGAATGTTTCTTCCTAGCAATGTGTGGTTTGGCTTTGACTATTGTGACATGAATCCACCCCACCCTCCCATGAACAAGAAGTAAAATAGCTTGGAACTTTTAAAGATTATACCTATAGAAGGATATGTTTGCAGTGGGAATATGTGTATTATTATCAACTAATGCAAAAACTAGAAACAGTCCGGTCCACATGTAATGTGTACTCTAAGGAATAAGAAGTATATTTAATGTACATATTATATAAAGCTTTGTTTTAATTGTATTGAATGCCTTCTTTTGTGTTTCGTTCTATTCTAGGGTTGGCATAATAAATCTTTAAAAAAATTGATAAGGTAAATGTTGATGTCAGTTTTGACATATCAATTTATTTGCAAGTCGTGAAATATAAAATATACAAGTTGAAATATAAAATAAATCCAAATCTGATTTCTCCTATCTAGGAACCATTTATCATAATAAGGTAATGAACTAACTACAATAACTACTAATTGTAATTCAATACTAATTCTCAATCCAATTCAATCAATGAAGTACAAATAACACAATGAAATTAGAATAATAAAGCTATGCAATTACCTTCCAAATGTGTCAATGATGATTTATCTCTATTGTTCTTCTTTGTTTTGGTTTGCTCTCAATTATGTATGCACTACTTTGCTTCAAGCTCAATACAAATGAATAAGATGAACATATGCAAAACACCAAATATTCGTGGTTAGCTATCAAAGAGATATGAGGGTCACCTTTATAGAATTGTCTGATTTGAATGGACAATCAGGATTAAGAGGTGGATGATTAAGTTCAAGGGTCAAGAATCCTTGACAGGAATTAATGAACACGTTAACTGACTCCAATTAGCTGCAAGATTCCAATTAATTGTTTGCATGGAGAATTGATTGAAGAGTTAATGAAATTGATTAGTTATTGGACTATGCGTAAGTGTCTGTTACGAATGAGGTGGAAATGCATGAGATAATAATTTATTAAATAATTAATCATTTGAGGAATGTGCAAGTGGGAATTAGATAAATTAATAAAATATTTTATTTATTTTTGATGAAGTAGATAATGTTGAGAGAATATACCTGATAATTAAACAATTAAAGTAATTATTTAATTTAGGAAGTGGATGAATGCTAATTAAATAACTAATAATAATTATTTAATTAACTTAGAAGAATAAGATATTGAAGACATAATTAAATAAATAGATAAATAATCAAGAAGATAAATAGGAGTTAACGACGTAATTAAATAATAAATCAGAATAGAATTAAGATATAATTAAATAAATATTTAATTAATTATTTAATAATCACGAAGATAAATAGGAGTTAATGACGTAATTAAATAATAAATCAGAATAGAATTAAGACATAATTAATTAGAAAGATTAATAATAAAATGAATTAATTAAACAACATAAAGTCATTTAATTAATAGTGAAATATGAATTATATAATAATTAAATAATTGAACATTATTTAATCAATAGGGAAAGACATTAGTTAGTGTTAAAAATGCTAGTTGCATGATAGGACAATTTTAGGTATTTACATTTTCCCCCTCATTGATACAATGCATTTTTATAGAGTTGTGTTTCAAAAATATTGAAAATTTCATGTTCAGGAGTTGCCCTAGTATGCCCTGGTGAAGGTAGGATAGCATGGTGCCCCCTCAGTAAATTTTGCAAATTTTCAAAAAAAAATCAAAAAATTTGGGAAATTGTTTTGACTAACTAATTTGTTAGTGTTAAATGTGTTGGTAGCAAAATAATTGATTTTAGGCCATTCTAGGTGTCCGTAAATTAGCATTTGAAAGTCAAAGTTGACACATCTAGTTATAATGGAGGGTCCACTATGCCACTGGAGGTCTATAAATAAGCCTTAGGGGGTCCAAAATCCTCATTTGTGCATTTTGATTTTATAATTTTGAGTGGTATGAAAAGTGAGTTTTGAACAGAGTAGCGGAGCGATGGTTGGAATTCCAAAGAGCTTGCACCGTAGATGGCATGTTTGGACTTTTAGGTAGCCTGAGGGATTGGTCAACGTGAGCATGATGATGTATGGTGTTGTCATTGATGGCAACCCATTGTAGAAGTGATGGTTTATCAATATAAATATAGTCTGAAGAAGATCAAATGTTTCTTGGGGAAGTTGGCTAAGTACCAGACTAAGATAGTGATGTAACACAACATCAGTTTTGTGGTCCGTGACATTGGTCCGCACTGCAATATATTGTCATGTAGTTTTGAGGTGATAATGGTACGTATTGAAGGATTCCATATCCAAGTTTTCAAGTTTTTATGTCTTCTGCAACAAAAGATATTGATGACAAAGTATCAAACTAAGAAGAGACATAGTTACAGTTGTAGAGTGCATGTTGGAATGCTTTGCATTCCACTATGGATGATCATTTTGTTGTGTGGATTTCAAGAAGTTCTTGAAGATGTCAAATGTGTGTGCACTCTGAGTGTCAAGTGGTTTGGTGGTCTACATGTCCAGTTTTGGGATGAATAGTTGGTTCATTCGATTGTTGCTTCAATAGTTTTTTTGTGCAATGCTGACCTAAGGGTTTTAGATTCACACAGGATTGAATTGAGTATGGAGCAGAATCATAGGAGTATCTATAGGTCATGGGGTCATCTCACAATAATGGGTTACACTTTTTGGCCAAACTTGACATTGAAATCAACATTTTCAGAGAAAACTTCACTTTCTGACACTTATAGTAGGCAAACTATTAGGAATTTGAAAATGATGTAAACTAGTGATTTGTGAGATTTTGTCTGTAGATTTTAAATGTTTTTTTTTTTTTAAATGAAATGAAATTTTAATTTTTTCGTCTCCTTTGATAACTAGTTTTTAATAGTAAACAACATTTTTTAAAAGTGGTGTGTACTTGATTCGCATAACTTTTCTACAAAGGATAAAATTCTAATTCTTTTGAATTTAGGTTGGTAACACAAGTATCTAGTTCTTTCATTTTTTTTCATAGCATTTTGTTGAATATTTTTCTTTTAATTAAGTTTTGAAGTCAAAACATTTATAACTTAGACATAGGTGCACTTCGGCTTGCATAAATTTTTTGGTATGTATTGAAATTCAATTTTTATTTTTTTGTTAGAAAGAGGACATCAATACCTAGGGGATATATATTTTTCAATTTTTTTTTCCTCAAATTTACTATTTTTCCACAATGATTTTTCATCGAACTTGACGTTCGGTGAAAAACCTATGTACAGTAAAACTAAAAAATAAAATATAAAATAAAAACAAAATATATTAAATTTATAGTTGTTGGAAAGCATGTTTCGATCACTACAATCATCTAACTTGGTTTATCAAGTTGAATCCATTTGCACCTCCTTCCCAAGCTTTGATAGTAAAAAAAATGCACAAATTTTGAAATGGTGGAGGGGAAGGTGAAAAAAGGGGGTTCATTTGAACCCCCCTTATATGGTGCAAAAGGGGGTTCATTAGAAGGGAGGGGGGTTCATTTGAACCCCCCTTATATTGGAATGAAATTTTAGTATGTGGATGAAGAGAATATAGGAGGTGTGTAATGAAGTACGAAATGTGATAGTGGTGATCGTGTGACAATGAGGAATGAAGTGTGTAAAGTCAATTTTCTGAGCCTAACTGGAACTGTATCTTCAACATATAGTAGATACATTGTAAGTAGTTCAAATTCTGGCAGCGAGCCATCCTTTTGTATATCTTTTGTAATTCTAGAAGAACTGATCTTCCTTGGGTAGTGAGCCTTCCCATTTTTTGAACAATAAGTCCTCTGGGTAGAGAGCCTCATGTAATCTATTTTAATCGGTTATGATATATTGTGATCTAATCCTCATCGTGATTTTTCCTTTTCAATGGTTTTCCACATAAATATGGTGTTCTTGTGTTGATTTTTTTGGTGCATGCTTCAATTTTTTCTTTACATTTCTGCAAGTTTAATAAAATATTTTGTAATGCACTTTTAGGTTAATGAGTTTCAAGGAATATTGATTTACCCCCCCTCTCAGTATTTTGGGTGTTCAACAATTGGTATCAAAGTAAGGTTCCTTCAATTTTCTTAACAGTTGAGGTAGATCTTGGAGGTTGAACACACATGACAACTAGGAAGTATCCCATCTTTATAGAAGAAATTATTATGGAAGGGTTTACTGAAGAAGATTGTGAAGTTGATATGGAAGGAGAACTCAAATACACTCTTGATGACTTGGATAAAATAGAATGTGAGAATAGAGATATGAAAGAAACTCTTAAAGAAGCAAATGAGTGTATCAATAAGTTAAGAAATCAAGTCAAGAAAGTTAAAGAGCAACTCAAGGAAATCAATGAGCAACTTAAACAATCAAATGAGACAATCACTAATTTGAAAGTGCAAGTTGAAGAGGGAAAAAGAGTTGAAGATTACTTGAATGCCAAATTGAAAGACAAGTCTATAGAATGCTCAAAGCTTGAAGAAGAGATTATGTCTTTGAGGAAATATTTGGAGAAAGAAAAGAGTCAAGAGGATAAATTCAAGAAGAGCTCCATCTTGCTTGATGATATGCTTTCTAGTCAAAAAGATTCTAAGGACAAAGAAGGATTAGGGTTTGAAAAAGGAGAAAGATCAAAGGATAATCAAACTCCAAACAATGTTGAAAAAGAGAATAATTAACAAAGTAAGACTAAAGATAAGAAGAGCAATATCAATTATGTCTAGAACCAGAAGAAAGATTTCAAGAGACCTCATATTAGACAACTAGCTACACAAAGGTGTACCCATATTTTAATGGTCATTGTTATTATTGCAATAAATTTGGACATATAGCTATAGAATGTAGAAGCAAGGTGATCCCACAATAGTGGTTTACAATTTTTGGCCAAACTAGACATTGAAATATTTTTTTTTAACTAAATCTTCACATTTGGGCATCTATAGCGGCTAAACCGTGAGGAATTTGAAGATGGTGCAAACTAGAGTTTCGTGATATTTTGTCTGTAGATTCTAAATATATTTTTTTCAAAATTTTTGGAATCAGTTTGCACTTCTTTTTCCATCTCCCTCGAAAACTAGTTTTTTTCAGAAAACAACATTTTAAAAAAGTGATGCTCACCGTATAACACATAATTTTTTTTCATGAAGGATAAAATTCTAATTCTTTTGAATTTAGATTTGTAACTCCAATATCTAGTGCTTCCACTTGGTTAGATAGTTTTTTATTGAATATTTTTTCTTTAATCAAGTTTCAAAGTCAAACCAATTACAATTCAGACATAGCGCGATCGTATAATGCGTAATTTTTTTTGTATGTATCGAAATTCAATTTTCTTTTGTTGGATCAAGGACTTCAATATCTAGTGCACTCATATTTTTTATTTTTTTTTGATAATCTGCTATTTTTCCACATGTGCAAAACAAAGAGCTTGATTTTCGGTGAAAAACCTATGTTTAATTAAACTAAAAAAACAAATACATAATAAAACAAAAAAATATTAAAATTATATTCGTTGGATAGATCGTTCTGAGGACTACCTGATTCTAGTTGGGTTTGTGAAGTATCCACCCTTTTCGTCTTCAACTTGAGCTTCGAAGTGCAAAAATTTAGATTTTTTTGTCTTAGGGGGAGAATGAGGGATAAGGTGGGTTCATATAAACCCCAAGTGGTTTGCTTGAACCAGGGTTCGCTCGAACCCTGGTTCTAGGGAACAACCCTTCCATAATGCATTTTGTTTGGTTTTTGGGTATAAAGAATTATATGGGTTCGCTCAAACCAGTAGGTTCGTACGAACCCCTAAAATCAATTTTTTTTCCATGGTGTCATTTTTTGTGAGTTTTTCTTCCTCACTTGAATTGTAAACCACTTTTGTGGGTTTACCCAGCTGGATGAATCAAAAATTTCAATCATTTCCCTGTCAATCCTATGCATGCAATAGATTTGGTCATAAAGCTCTAGTGAATGCAAAAGTTAAATGATGAATGGTTACAATAATGGTATGATGCCTCAATCATTTCTTGGTTACTGCTACTCATACAATGGGTTTGGGAATAAGAATTTTGAATACAAATCTAAAATGGCAAGAATTTTTCTCTACAACAATGTGTCACATGTTATAAATGTTGAAAATTGAGGTGTTTTCTTAGCTTAATACTTTGTAAAAATTTATGATTGTTGATCTAAATATGCTTTTCCTTTGTTACAAATTCTTTGTGGGTGATTATCTGATTAATCCATTTTACTGTTTGTGGAATGAAGACAAAAGTTGATAGAAGAATTAGATAGGATATTAGAAAGATTACACAAGCATGTACCATGGAGAAACCCTTTTAGAAAAAAAATTCCACCAAGAATTAATCTATTATTCAATCTTTGAAGTAGATTACAGTAGCTCCAATTCTTGCTTGAGAATGCTTCTTTTTCCTTCACCAAATCTTCTTCACAACCTGCAATAAAAATGATAATAACTCTCTTCAAGTTGCTTGAGATAAATAGGAAATAACGACTTTGTAAACTCCAAAAGAGTTACAATTACAATGCTCAATCCCTATCTCACAAAAGGTACGCCTATCTCTTGCAAGTAAAGTTATGCCGTGAAGAACAATGCCAAAACATTTGCTTCATCCATTTGGGTGTCCCAAACTGAAGTCACAACTGAACCTTGATTCTGTAGATATCTTCAAGGCTTATCCTCAAAGTAGGCACCCAAGAATGGGCCCACTTAACTCAGCCTTCTGAAATATCTTAGCACGCAAAGGAGTTAACTCCAAGAAGCCAACTTGGGCGCCCAAGGTGGGTCCAAGTCATTCTCTGTTAATTGAAACATATCTCTCCACCATTCATGCGAGAATGGTCATCCCCTATTAACTGAAAGTAGTCACCTATTATCTATCATGCAACTCAAGTCATTAGTCATGCATTCCAAGTTAACTGAAGTCAACTAGAAAATTCAACTAAAATTAACTGAAGATAACTAAACCATAACTGAATTGAACTGAACTGAACTGAACTGAACTGAACTGAACTGAACTGAATTGAACTAAACTGATTTTGAACTGAATTGAACTGATCGAACTAAATGCAAATTCCCTAACTCCTAGGATCTTTACATGCATTACAAAAGTGTTATCTTTTACTCCAAACAGTCAACTTAACTCAAGGCGAGTGCCACCTTCCATGTGAGCGCCCCATGTCCTCCTATTATTTAGGAACTCATAATGGACACCCTCACATGCTCCTAACATTTAGAATTAATTACAAATGTCAATTAACATGATTATTTCATCCAATATTAATTTATTTCTAATCTTAGTGTTGGGGAACACTTTCCAAGGACTTAGGAGATACATGAAATAAATAATGTTTAGGATTGCAATTAAATGACATCCTATTCCCAACAATAAATGCAATAAACTAGGACACATAGCTAAGTTTTGCAGAGGAAAGAATGTGAAACCCTTTGTTCCACAAAAGAAGATTGCTCCAGTTGAGGTAAAAAAGGAGATGAAAAAGATCCGGAAGAAAAAGGAAGAGAATGATGTGAAGAATAAATTTGTGCCAAATTTTGGTGCAAATGTTTCCTTTGAAAACTAGATAAAAATCATTTGGCTTAGGGGGAGTTTTAACAGAAAACTTTCTAAACCCTTGCCAAAGATGAGATGTTGATTTCTTCAGCATATTGGTGCATGTATGTAGGTTGGTTTGTTTGATCCATTAGTGGGGCATCCCATAATTTTATTGGCGAGAAACTAGTTACAAAAATGAAATTAGGGACCATGAACTTTAAGGGATTTGCAACAACCACTGCTATGGGAGCTATGGTTCAATGTACTAAAATAGTCCCCCAGCTAGAAATAACCTTAGGGAAACACCTCATTATAGAAGATTTCTATGTGGAACCATTAGATGCTGATGTAATTATAGGAACTCCTTGGATATACTCCCTAGGATGCTTCATGTTTGACCTCCCAAACTTGAAAATTCACTTCCAACACAAGGGACAGGAAGTCACCTTGAATGGGTTACCCAATGGATCCCCAAAAGTAATCTCCTACAAAAGAATAGAAAGGATCTTTAGACATGGGAAAGGGGAATGGGCTGCACAATGTATGATCCTTGACAAGAAAACCTCATATGGAAAAACAATTCACGTTGACATCAAACCAATCTTGAGTGAATACAAGAAAGTATTTGAGGACATTCCCCTAAGGTTACCCCCAAAAAGAGGATTTGAGTACACAATAGAATTGGAAGAGGGGGAAAACCGGTAATCAACACACCTTACTGACACCCCCACAAATTCAAGGAAGAGATTGAAAAAACTATTAAGGAACTGCTAGAAATGGGTCATATTTAGCCTAGTTCTAGTCCCTTCGCATCATCCATAGTATTAATAAAGAAAAAGGTGGTACCATGAGAATGTGTATAGACTATAGGGCTTTAAATAAGAAAACAATCAAGAACCGTTACCCTATACCAAGAATTGACAAGTTAATCGATGAACTCCACAAAGCCAGATACTTCTCCAAAATTGATTTGCGATCAGGGTACCATCAAATAAGGATAAGAAAAGAAGACATTCCTACCGCCTTTCAATGTCATTATGGGAACTTTGAGTTCTTAGTCCTACCTTTTGGACTAAAAAATTCCCCAACAAAATTTCAATAATGTATGAATCATATATTCTGAAAACAACTTAGAAAGTTCCTACTCATAGTTTTCGATGACATTCTTATCTACAACAAGAAATGGGAGGAACATCTCAAGCACATTGAGGAAATCCTAAACATTTTGGAACAAGAATCCTTGTATCCTAAAGCTTCAAAATCTGAGCTTGTCTTGGAAGAGATCCTTTACCTGGGTCACAAGATCAATGCACAAGGGGTAAGTGTAGATAAAGAGAAAATTACAACCATTAAGGAATGGCCAAAACCCAAAACCCTAACACAACTAAGGGGCTTCGTGGGACTATGCAGTTACTATAGATTCTTTGTAAAAGGATTCTCCAAAATTTCCACCGCACTAACAGACTTTACCAAAAAGGAGCCTTTGCATGGAGTGAAATGTCTCAACAAGATTTTGAAAGACTAAAGGAAGCAATGAGTTTGTGCCCTATTTTAACTATCCCTAATTTTACACTACCCTTCGAATTGCAATGTGATGCATTTGATGAAGGGAATTTGCTCCAGTGGTCCTTATGTAAAATAAGCATCCCATTGCATTTGAAATTCACAAGCTCACTGAGACTGTAAGACACTACTCAGTTTATGATAAAGAGATGCTAGCTATCATGCACGCCTTAGCAAAGTTTCAAAAATACTTGGTTTGTGATAAATTCAATGTTAAGACTGATCACAATACCCTGAGGTACTTTATGAATCAAAAGGACCTAAATGACACAATAGAAGTGGGTAAGCAAAATATAAGCTTACGATTTTGATATTGAGTACATGAAAGGGACAAATAATGTTGTAGCAGATGCTTTGTCAAGATTACCCTATTTGAACACCCTAACAAGTATAGTTGTGGATTGGAAGAACGATATATCATTGCATAATATGTCAATGACCCCCAGGCAAATAATATCCTTGAAGGAAATTTACCCAATGAAGAGTACAAAGTAGTAGAAGAACTTATCCTATAAAAAAAAAGGATATTCCTGGTACCCAACTCAAAAATGAAGGAAAAAATCTTTAAGGAATACCATGACAATCCCTTAGCAGGCCCCCAAGGGTACTATAAAACTTACAAACAGGTGCAGGAGAGATACTCTTGGAAAGGACTCAAGAAAGATGTCCTAAAACATGTACAAGAATGCAAGCCCTATCAAAGAAACAAAACTAAGCAAAGCCATCCAACATGACTTCTACAACCTTTTCCCATTCCAAATCGAAAATGGGAAATCATCTCAATGGACTTCATAACAGGATTGCCCAAAGTTCAGGGGAAGGATTGCATTTATGTAGTAGTGGATCAACTCACCAAGTATACCTACTTGTTTGTGATATCCATAGAGTATCGAGCTCCCAAACTAGTAGAAGTATTCTTTAAAGAGATCTTTAGATTACATGGTCTACCAAGGAACATAGTCAATGACCGAGACAGTCAATTCCTTAGCCAATTTTGGCAAGAGCTCTTCTGATTAGTAAGGATTGATTTTACACCCAGTATGAGTTACCACCCTCAAACGGATGGAAAAACTAAAATTGTTAACAAGTGGTTAGAGGGATATTTTAGGAATTATGTCTCTGACAAACATAACACATGGGTAAAATGGTTGCATCTTGGTGAATATTGCTACAACACGACTCATCACATGTCAATCAAGATGATTCTGTTCAAAGAATTGTATGGTTATGAACCAACCTCCTTCAGAAGTTCGATTTCACAGGAAAGCCGAGTACTGGGGGCAACGGATTTTGTACAATAGAGCATGGAAATTTTGAACACCCTCAAGGATAATTTGCATCAAGCAGATAATCAACAAAAGATCTATGCTGATCAGAATCGCACTGAGAGGACATTTGAAGTTGGAGAGTTAGTATTCTTATGACTACAACCATATAAGCAATCATCCATCAAGATAAGTGGAGCAGAAAAACTAAAACCCCAATTTTATGGACCCTATAAGATCCTAAGGAGAATCGGTGAAGTTATAAGATCCTAAGGAGGACCAATGAAGTAGCTTATGAATTGGAGTTGCTTGAGAATAGATGTATTCACGACATATTTCATGTGTCAAGACTAAAGAAAGTGTTAGTGCAACAAGTTGTCTCATGTTTAGAGTTACCCCCGTTTGACGACGAGGGCAATATGAGAGAGAAGCAATTAAGGAATAAGACTATCCCTGAATTTTTGATCAAATAGAAAGGCTTACCCGAGGAGGATGCTACATGGGAAGGAGAAGAGATCTTCAACCATTCAAATCTAAAATTACTTGAGTACAAGCAAATTCGAGAGGGGAGGATTGTCATGCCCCTACAAAATATAGATCAATTCACTTGATTCCGCATAAGAAATCCATGTAGGAGCACTAATCATTCCAGTCTGAGAGTTATGCATGAGACATAGTAGATTGATATCAAATGCAAATCAACATCAAATGCAGATTGACCAACAAAAAGGAGAAATTATTAAAGGGATTGAATTTATAAAGGATAATATTAATATGCATTAATTATCCTTTAAAGAATAATTACAAATAGTTAAGAAAGCAACAAGGGACGTGCCTCCAATGAAGGGGCATAGCAATAGAAAAAGGCACATCTTATTGAAGAGGCATGACCCACCGCCATCATAAGTATAAAAGGAAAATCACTTCAATGCAAGGAGGGTATCAATTGGAGAGAAGAAAAGAAGATACAAATCAACAAAAGGAAATCAGTCCAGTTTCGGTGCAGCAGATTTCTATTATCAAACATACATAAATATTCAAGGGTATACTTGATGTTTTTTTGCCAATCATTGTTTTACATGTTTTTATATATTGCCTATGAATAATAAATGACATTTAAGTATATGATCTTATAATAGTATACAAGATATGCTTGATTAATTGAAATCCACCTTGTAGGAAGGGCCTTGGGTGTAAGAAAAAGGGGTAAACGAGGCTAGTAAATAGGCTATTCTAGAGTTGACCATAATGGTGCCTAGGACCAGAGGGCCCTTACCTAGAGAGCCAAGTTTCCCACTTATGACCTCATCCTATTCCACATGATGGCAAGTATCTTCGAGGAGTTGAGACATTGATGGGGAAAGCAAATATAAGCCGCCAAGGGAGAGGGATATGGCATACACCCTCTTAGGCTTGGTGTAGAAAAGGCTTCATGTGGACCCATCATGTCCCTTCTCCCAAAATCCTAATATGTTTGCATTGTTGATAATCTATGGATGTGATATAATTGTTTAACTCTCATAAGCATATATATTGTTCATGTGGTGATTGTAGGATTTCAGGGTAAAAGCACAAAGTTGTGTCACACTTTATAAAGGAAATAACCAACACCAATCCAACTTTTAAACTTGAATCAATAAAAAGTGGCATATATATTTTGAATTTTGAAATGATATAAACTAGTAAAATATGTAATTTTTAGTATATTTTATGTTTGTATATATATATATATATTTAAATTATTTTAAACTAATTTGTAATAAATTAACACTATAATTTAGTTACTGATAAAATGCTGAAAAATGAAGTTGCATGAGACATCAAACTTTTTATAATAATTTTTTTTCTTTCAAATTTTTTGTGTCCATTAATAACTTTAAACTTTAGTGCATAAATATATTTTTTTTCAATTTTGATAAATGTATATTTTTAAATAAATATTAAAATGTGTATGAATCAAAAAATAGTTGTTTCCATCAGACACCAACTTTCATATTAAATATTTATCTAAAATGGAAAAAAAATTATACCATCTTCAAATATATTCTTTTAGTTGAAAAAGTTGTAGAAGTATCTAACTTAACTAAATGAATCTTACCAGTTTGACCAAAATTGATTTTTAGTTAAAAATGCTTAAATTCAATAAATACTTAAAACAACATCAAATTTTATTTCAATGAATTTTTTTTAACAAAGAACAATCCTTCTTATTACATTACCTTTGTGATCCTTGGATTTTATGTTTTAGAATTGGATCAGGATAGGAGTGAGACCTAGATTTGGTGGCATCCAGGAAAGAAACCCTAGCAATGACGAAGCTTTTCCCAACAGGTAGATCCATGGACATTTTTGTTGACCGTTGAGTGCCCTTCTCATGACCTTTCAGCGCCTTCATGTCGGAATGCTCAACCAAAGCTTCATCGAAGGTAGTCAGAGGCGCGACTATAGATGATTCCCGCTGCATAGAATCCCGATCTTTGGCCCTAAAAAATGGAGGGTGTTTGAAGCCACCATCCGTGTGGTGTATTTCACCGCTTTCTATGCCATTGAAAGCTTTTGCTAACTCTGAATCTACAGAAGCAACACCCATAGCAGAGTATTCAGAAACCCTAGTGCTATGGAGATGCGAAAGTTTCGCCATTTTTTTTTATGTAATCTAATAAATAAAAAATAATTTAATTATTGATGGTAAATAATTAGCTAGTCTGATTAAACTCAAGAGTTAGTTTGAATAATTAAATTTATAAAATTTATTTAATTCTTCGTGATGGATGGATTGATCAGGACAATACGGGCAAATCTAAAATTGATTTGGGGTGTACTGTTGTAAATATGTTTGATGGTTTTTCAAGAAATTTAACAAAGATAAGTGAAAATAACAAATCATTTTAAACAATACAATTTGAAGTCTTATAGCTACTATGTTTTGTTTGGGTTTGAATTGAGATTTTATATAATTATATTTATATAATAAATATATGTTTTACTGTTGAGAAATTGATAGCTTTGCAAGTTTCTTTTTATATTCTAGTGGAACCCATTCAATAAGACAACCAAACCACTTACCTACTAATTTATTTGTCTTTCAACCCACGAATGCATATAGAAGTCCTTTGAGGTTAGTGCTTTTCAATAAGGGGGGAACATTTTTTGTTCCAACTTGTTGGTATGTTAGAAAACACACCAACACAAGAGAGATCTATGCTATTATATGGACACTTGAAACATGAGGAGAGTTTAGGTGTAGGTGTTGACCAACAGGGTTAAAGTTCAAAGCATATTTCCAAAGGATTTTATAGCTTAGGAGTTTATATTTACTAACTTTTTGCCATATAAAAAAAACTAGCAAAGAGGCCTACCTTGGAGATTGTTTTAAAACCACATGGAGATATTCCAAAACAAAGGTGAACCTAATTTAAAACTTGTACCATTTCCTTTGCCTCATGAAGATGTTATTGGAGAAGAGTTTCTACGAGGAGACCCTCGCCACCATAATTTAATGCAATTAGTCTAACCCAATAGATAGATTGGAAACTTGAACCATTGATTACAAACCAAATTAAATACTTTTACCCAAGTTGTTGGAGTTGGCAATGGAATTTTTGTGACCTATTTTATATAAGTACATGATTGAAAACTCTTTGTGAGAGTTGGAGGCTTATTTTTCTATATGTAATTTCTAAAATTTTAACTATTTTTCTCTTGTTTTCTAAGTTTCCAAACACATGAGCTATATAATTAGGATTGGACTTCTACAATTCAATTGAGTATTATGAAAATCTACATATAAGTTCATTGAAAAATCATCTAAAATGGAGGCTTTAAAGGACTGTGTATAATTTGCATGTGTATAGAATATTTTTTTGCATTATTATTTTTTGGTCTCATATCCTTATACATCTACATCACTTTGTATTAGTAATTGTGTGAAACATTGATGAAGCAAAGCTGGTTTCTTGGAGTGATGTCTTCTCAATATGGTTAGAATTCATCACAAAACAAGCCCATTTATTTTCCTCTCAACCCTTTAATCTTTTGTAAATTTTTTAATTGTGGTTAAGTTAGGACTAAGTTTAGATTTTTAATTGTGATACAAATCTACAAAATTATACTCTTCATGATTGCAAGTGTTCCTAAGACAATATGTAAATGATATTTCCTTAATGTTTGATAATGTCAAATGACTACAATTACATGCCTTTAAATACAAAGACATTGCAACACATGTGCTTAGTTGGCTCACAATGGCTAGTGCAATAGGCAAGAATTCTCAATTTGAATGTGAATTTTGGAATTTTAAGGGTGAAATCCATTGATGTAGGGTCAACCCAATGTCTATAAAATGACTGGGACATGTAAAAGGTAAAATTAAAATAAATAATACATTTACACAAATAAGAATAAGCCCATAAATGAAAATCATTAATAAAATAAAATTTAAAAATAAGAAAATATGTGTTAATGAACAGACAATAGATATACGAATATATAAACTTAGTTTAAATAGGTATACAAATGCATGGTTGGAGATTTAACCATAATAAGTTTGACAACATAATAAACTTACTTGGAGATTTAACTTAGTAATAAACTTACTTGGAGATTTAACCATACTAAGTTTGACAACATAATAAACTTACTCGGAGATTTAACCATATTAAGTTTGACAACATAATAAACTTACTTGCTGCCCCTACTAAGCAGCAGGAAAAAGTACTTGGAATATTGGCCTTGTAAGTGCTTTAGCAACCGTCATTTTTTCCTGGTTTTTTAGCTTTTAAGCAACGACCTTTGTGCTTCTTGTCAGCTTCCTCCTCTTCCTCATCATCATAATTGAACTCTTGTGCTATAGCAGAGGCCACTTGATTATTAATGTCGCAAAAGTTGGGGCCGTACCAAGCTTTGGCAGGAAGAGTGCCGCCAAACTTGAAAGAGTAGGGTTCACTCAAACTTTCACCACTGACTGTAGCATTCCGAGGTTTCCAGCCATCTTTGCCATCAACCATAAAATTGAGGAGACAGACATTAGCCTTCAAACAAGGACCATCAAAATTGAAACTATCAGTTATGCCAGGATTGAAAAAGTTTTCTGTGTGCTTCTCATTGAGATGCTTTTTAGTTAGGGATGCTCCATTTCTGTCCTGAAGCTTCACATGCACTGGATCTTTGGTCCCTGGATCATCTAAAAATGGTAATTTCCG
Organism: Sequoia sempervirens; assembly: GCA_007258455.2. Lineage (NCBI taxonomy): Eukaryota > Viridiplantae > Streptophyta > Pinopsida > Cupressales > Cupressaceae > Sequoia > Sequoia sempervirens. The sequence continues at coordinate 32,141 of VDFB02368935.1, read as the reverse complement.
CCTCGTTCTCACTTCCAGTGTATATGAACACATTTTCTGTCAGGGTTTACAGGAATAGCAACCATAGTTTAACAGGCGAAATTTTAAATCAACAATCAACAATCGAATGTTAGAGGAATTTGATTTTCTTATATTAAAATGTCTACCAAGGCACATTGATTTGTATATAATTACTATAAATTTTTGTTCAGATTTTTTCAGTTTACACCTCTTTCTTAAAAAAAGCAGGACTTTTTTTGAATAAAACTATTCTTTCTAAAAAGTCTAAAAATTCTGAGAAACTTAGTTAAGCCTTCCTTAGGACCATAGCCTCACCAATCACGTTCTGCACGCCAAATTACATACTGACTATATTGTGAACTTACATTAAACTTATTTCACCCTTTTACAAACTTATTTCAACCACAGTCAAAATTTACAGTGTACGATTTGTCTAAGCACTCGTATTGATTAGGCTCAAGCACATTGGAAAGTAAGTCATAAAATTCTAGGATTGGAAAATGAGTCACATCTCAAGAAGGCCAATAGTTCTGTAATAGAGCACCCCAGTTACGAAGTAGGAGGTCCTTGGTTCGATTTTTAGCTGGTCCATGAAAAATTTAATATGGTAACGGAGTTGAAGTCAGCAGAGCTATATCAAGCTAGTACCCCTGAGCACCTATAGTGTGGCTCAAAGGGGGGATTTATGTTGTAAAACAAATCATACCTAACCAAATATAGACCCATCACCAATAAAACTAGTAGCTCAATAGCACCCAGCAACAAATGGGAGGTCATAGACTTGACTCCTAACAGATCTAGGAAAAATTTAACATAATAATTATTTAAATATCAAATAAGAAAAACAAAAACTACATAGCTAAGATACATATTAAATATAATACTAAAAATAGATAGGGGTTAGTGTGAGACAGGACACTTGAATGGAGAAGGATTGCAGGTATTTAGCAGAGAGATTGAGATGATAGCAAATCGCCAGAGAGGATTGCAATTGGATAGAATGCGAGCAGAAACATATGGAGGAAGGACAGATGCTCCACACTCTGGACTAGGATGAGCATAATGGTGATAAGAGCACCCTATAGCAAATGAGAACTATTAACCTGCAAACAGAGAAAGTGTGCTTTAATACAAAGGTGTACAGGCCTTATATGATGAGGGGTTGCATCATTGTTAGTTTTCTTCATTACAAATAGTCTTCGGTACCATAGAACCTACAGTCTTCTAAACAGTAAATTTCAGAAGCCATAGTTGCTTCAAAGCTCAAAAGACAGTATAAACAATCTAGTAAGCAAACAACTTCTCTATATAGACGTGTAGAAACAATTTTAGCCTAAAAAATTGACGCTTGCCTCATTTCATTACACAATTTTTTTCTAAAATGGTCATAGAATATAAAAACTAAATAGTAAGGTCTAATAGAACCCAAAAAAACCATAATAAAAGCAGAGAGCATAGAAATTAAAACCACCTCTTGGGTAGCAGCGATGGGTTGCAGCGGACCAAAATTCAGAAGAAGAAATACCATGAATTCAACCAAAACCAGCTTCCACGCCGCAGGTGTCATGGCCATTGTGAAGATCAAGAATTAGTGATACAGAGATGGGTTTGATAAAAAGTTGTTTATATTCTGCCTAGAAAGATTCCCAACAGAAGAAAGAAAACATGATCAGTGGGCATGAAAGAAAGGCAAAGGAAAAAATAGACATGAAGGTGCTTGTTATGACCCACTCCCTCTGTCGCTGATATGACCCAGTCACTCGTCAGCCATGACATCTGTACCATTTTGATAATACAAAATGTGACATAAATTGCTTACACAAGAAAAACCTATCAAGAAGAATATGGAACAGTTCCCTGCACATGGAACCCTTTAATTGTAGAGCAGAGTATTGAAAGCATGGTGTACGCACAGCTTTTTACAAAACTAATTTTCTTTAGGAAAGGGGTTGTTAGCTGCTACAGGAGGCTAATACCATGCGAAACATGCAAGGTCCGAATGAGAGTGATGGGGTACATCATTCACCTTTCCCTGTAACTCAACTACAAATTTTCTGTCACTTACAGAATTAGAAGTCATAGCTTGTTAGTCCATTTAATCCCCCCATCGATATTTTGTAAAGAGCATTTAATGGTTAGGAGCAACATCACCTCTTGTATTATGAACGAAAAATATGATCATGAATACAAATTTATGTTAAAAAGTGTTATTTAAAATTGTGTGAGAAATGAATTGCTAGACCTTAAATTTTTAAGATATAAAATCACTTTAAATTAAATTTAATTAAATGATGAATAATGTAAAAATTACATCTCAATCAATAAAAAATAATAGTGAAACATGGAAAATGATAAGAGGTGTTTAGTTACTTTACATGCAATGTTAATTTGTTCTTTGTTATTGACTTGATATGTTGTGATAAATAACAAAAATCTAAAATTCAATGATGGAATAGTAGTTAAACATGTAGTGTTACAAGACTCGCCTAGACTCGGCGAGTCTTGGCGAGTCCCGAGGCGAGTGAGGCTGGGCGAGTCTTTGGGACTCGGCTGCCGAGTACTCGCCAGACTCGCCGAGACTCGCGAGACTCGCGAGACTCGCCGAGTCCCAAGCCAAAGACTCGGCCATCAGTTTGTGGGCGTGTGTGTCAAAAAAAACACATTTTAAAGTTTCAGAACTGCTTAATTAAATGGCTAAATCTCGACCTTGATGTTTTTTAAATATGTAATTAGTGTCTTTAATTTACAATTTTTTTAATTAAATGGTGCGCGCCATGAAGGTTTGTGTGGTTTTGAAGGTCTTCATTTGGGCTTGGTGGCGGGGGCTCCGCCCCTCGACCCCGCCCTGTATCGCGACAGGGAGCGCGCCCAGGGCGCTGCCCCGGGACCCCGCGCTGCCCCTCGACCCCGCTGGGGGCGCTGCCCCCAGACCCCCGCAAGGGGCGCTGCCCCTTGACCCCGCTGGGGGCGCTGCCCCCAGACCCCCGCGAAGGGCACTACCCCTTGATCCTATTGGGGTGTTTCCCCCAAAACCTCATCAAACTATAGGTCTAAGCATGTTATAGGCCAATGATGAATCATGATCGTTAAACCTACAAAATACATATCCCCTGTTGTAAATCTTTGCATCTTTTGCAGTCAAAGCCATAATCAAGGATTATCTTGTTCCATACATTAGACAACAAAGCATGCAGTCTTGAAGGCTACAATAAAAATTTAATAATAAATTCCTCACTTGAATATACACACCAATCATTGAGATGCAAGAAAATATCATGGCTGCATCATCATCTATGACCTATCTTAGACACTAGCGCATGACTTGTCGTGATGTTGGGATGAGTAATGCAAGCTCTTTTGAGCCATAGACTTATATTTTTAATTTTGATATTTGTTTTGATGCCATGGATTTCATATTCCATGAGTTTTGTATACATTTGACAATATTTATAATTTTATATATTTGAATGTGTTATTTCCTTCAGCGAAAATTTGCGTTTATACTTATGTGATCGATGTATGTTTGTGTATGAGATCATAGTAATTTCTATTTGATGATGTTATTGTGTCTTTAAGGTTTATTTATTAAAGGGTGCGTGAAACAAGTGTTAAATCCTTAAAAATCTCTGAATTTCTTGGGTTTTTCTATTTGCCGAGTCTTTGCCGAGTCTGGGCGCCGAGTCCGAGTCCGAGTCAAAAATTGGCTTGCCGAGTCCGAGGCGAGTCCGAGTCTTGTAACTATGATGTAAGGAACTTGACTCAAAAAGTTTTGAGGATGGAGATTTTGCAATGCAATGTGGCTTGGTCCTTCATGCAATGATGTTATGTGATCTTGTCCTAATCATGTAACCCTTTCCTCTATTGTTGTTGGTTTTGTAGTGTTGGTTTGTTTTTGGGTATTCCAACTGATCCTTAGAACTATCTAAAGACGTAACCAACTCTTATGCTTAATTGTTCTAGGGGGTTGGCCAACAAACAGGAGAGATGTTTATCAATTATCTCTTTTGCACTTTAGGCTCTGCAAAATCTAGGAGGGTGCTCCTATGCAATATCCAATATGATGTCATAAAATTAATGCAAGATATTACTTCAAACAAATATGTTCTCTTTATATGACCAAAAATTATAGATAAAATCACTTGATGAGTTAGATTCTTGGAGTTTTATGCATTCTAAATCTGAGAACATGTGAATAACATTATGAGATCACTTACAACTAAAAGGGAAATTCGATTTTAAAATTAATGACCATGAAGCATAATTAGAACATTCATTTAGATTGGTGCCTTGGACCTAGGCAACGAAGTCAAAGAGAATTGTAATTATACCTTACACAACAATACTTAAACTAGTTATGTGAAAGCTTAGTATCAGTGCCTTACACAGATACTCTTAGAATTTACAATAACTCTTCTTAACGATCCTTATATACATCCAAAACATTCAATATTCCTTGTAAAGCAATTTAGTCTACACCTTGAAATGAAGCCATAAAAGAAACATTCAGTTGCAAAAAACTTGCAAAGACGAATAGAAGTGATCCTTGATCAATTTGTATTCATAAATGATACAAAACTATACAATTTAGGAGACAACAAACTACAAAATTGTCATTGTATATTGATGTACAGAGCTAGTATTGTTATACAAATTTAACAATTGCATTGACATCTTTCTCCTATGAAAACCTAGATTGGACATGTACAGTTTGGAATATAAATGCTCTACATGCAAAATTTTCCCAGATCCCTACAAATGACCTTGAATTCCCGTTTATAGAGTCAAGGGAGCAACAAGCTTCATGCCATGGACAAATATCACATGTTCATTTGATGATCTTGTCTCAAGATTAGACAAAAAGATACAACCAATTAGCAAAAAACAAAAAGGTGTTTTGCTAAAGGACGAAATAGTTAGAAACTGCACAAAAAGATATTCCCTGATACCCATGATGAAACAAAAAGGGAAAGGCTCATGCACTTGATTAGTTGTACTTTTCCACCCATGTAGCAAAAATTCCCTCTGATGGCCAAGGATGTGCTAAGATTGCTATGATGTGAAGCAAGTGATTTGAGTACCCACCCTCAATCCATTTCTTAACATCTTTAACAAATCTATCCAAGCCCATTTCTAACTTCATCAACTTATCTATAACAGTATTCATCTTGGGTGGGTGCAAAAAGTTGGGGGGCCAAAAGTGGCCAACTTTTTAATTTTTTTTTAAAAAGCCACAATGCGAGCGCATTATAACATGCTTGCATTATAGCTTCAGTGCACTAAGCCTAAAGCTCGATCATAGTGAACCTATAATGTGCTTGCATTAAAATGTGAGGGCGTTATAACTGTTTATAACAAAAAAAAGAAACATTCAATCATTTTTCATTTATGTGTTTTTCTCCAAGCTCACGACCTTCAAACCCTCAAAAGCACACTCACATTCTTGGAGACCAAATTCTTCATCAAATCGTTGTTGATTCTTCACCAAAATTCCACCACAACATCAGGAAGTGTTAGGAGTAAGTTTTTTTTTGTGATTTTGTTTCTAAATAGGTAGATTAATAATTTTTTTGATATAAATTTATTTAATTTATAGGAAATTATAATCAACCTCCCAATCTTCAAAATCCTCCTTCACCTCAACCCAAAATACCTAGCGAAGAACAACACCAAATCCAACAACAAAGTCCTCCAAAAATTCCTCAACATCCCCTAAAACTCAACAAAATTTAATGGGGGAAATTGAAAACAACAAAAAATAAATTGAGGAGTTAATTGCAAGGTTGAAAGATCCTGCAAGTTCAACCTCACAAAGAACCACACTTGCAAAATCACTTGAAGCTATGTTAAAACATGTAGATTCAATTAGCAAGCAATTAAGTGGTTGGGTGGAGAAGAGACGGGAGTTACAAAGAATATTATGCAAATAAACTATCCTACACACAAGTCAAAAATGTAAAAATTACAAAATTTGACATGTGTTCACTTTTCACTAACCCATGAACAAATCAACCTCTACACCCGACAAGCAAGAGGTTTCCTATCCATTGGTGCAACCATCAAGGGATAAAGGACCATTTTTGGCACAGGTAGTGGATAGTTTTTGACCATCTTCCATGCAACAATAATGAGGTCCCGCAATATTTCTTGAGGAAACTCTATTATGAGTTTGTCCTCATCAAAATCCCCAACTATTTTGATATGCAGGACTTCTAGGGTAGAGGTGGTGGGTCTACATAGGATAGACTAGGGGCACATCTTGATCCTCAACAACCAGTGAAACAAGCACTCGCCATACTAACTTATGAGCACATGGCTATCCCTTCCATTATGAAGGAGAGTGTTGAGGTTGAGACTCTATAGTCTATTAGTTTTCTGACCCAGAGTATTATAGAGTGTGCGAGTCATGCAATACAACATGAGCCAGGGGAGACTTCAAGGGGTAGGGTTCTACCCCATATTTTCCATGCTTGCAGGTCCACTTGTGGTTATGACCCCACAGATAGTCAGGAGGTAGGTGCGTAGGTTATGTTTGTAGCTGACTAGTTGGCGATGACATATGTCATCTTGAATGAGGCTTTCAACCTTGATACTCAGGTAAATGTTACCAAGTCCATTGAATTTAATTTATTAAATTTCATTTTTGAAATGCAAGATTAACTAATTTAGTTTAATGATTGTAATGAAATTTCAGTGTCATAGTTTCATTCTATTTTCAGTGGTCCTCCACCTTTGTATTACACCACGACATGTACTGTCGAGGTATGTAACTAGTAAACACTTATAAATATTACATGTGAATAGCATTGTTATATGAATGGTATTCTAATACCTTATTTTGGATGTTGAATAGGTTAATCTTGGAGATTTCATGGCAACACTTCCCAGTGGCAGTGGAGTTCAAAGCTTCACTTAGGTAATATGATGAAGAGTTTAACTAATGAATTGTACTTAATAGATTTGTGTAGTTTATATTCATATTGTTGAGTATGTTGCATTACAAATCTTTCAAACTCAAAGAATTACTTCATATTGAATAAATAATAACTAGATGTTGATAGATGACAAAAATTTAATTACAATATATAGTTTTTTAGAAATTCAACATAAGCAGTGATGCAATTACTTCACATAGCATAACTAATAGCTAGGAGCAGTTGCCAATTGCATTTGCTTGTCATGGTTTTCCATGAGACAACATTTTATTGAGGTGTTTTTTCAAACAATTCACTGCCTTGTCTATGTTGTGGATGCTTAGAAAAAATATATCAAAGCATAATAGTAAGCAATAGCATAGACAAGGCAATGAGCTGTTTAAAAAAATTCCTCAAAGAAATGTGGTCTCATGGTGTTGTCCATCACCATGAGACCATATTTCTTTGAGTTATTTTTTCAAACAGCTCACTGCCTTGTCTATGCTACACCATTTTCCATACATGTCTACCAAAGCATTTTATCAAATAGTTCACTTGCTGCTATGGCTAAAAGCCTAAAACAACTGCTTTCCAACAAACTATGGATGCTTGGGAAAAATCTATCAAAGCATAATAGTAAGCAATAGCATAGACAAGTAGTGAGTTGTTTGAGAAAATGCCTTGAAGAAATGTGGTCTCATGCCTCGAAAAAATAGTTCACTACCATGAGACTGCATTTCTTTAAGGCATTTTTTCAAACGATTCACTGCCTTCTCTATGCTACCACATTTTTCATACATGTCTACCAAAGCATTTCATCAAATAGTTCACTGCCTTGCTTCTATGGATAAAAGCCTAAAATAGGTGCTTTCAAACAAGCTATGGATAGGGAAAATAGTAAGCGTAATAGTAAGAAATATATAGCTCAATAAGTACCCAAAATTTTGTTGATTATCTCATACATTATAAGCCATGACTTGCATCACTATTCTAGTCTTCATGATTGAATAATTTGTTGTTTTATTTTCAGATATTAGAAGCAAAAACATCTCCTGATGTTGATAGGGAAATGGAGCATGGTGTATCTCTGCAATAGACAACTTGATGGCTCTCATGGGGGTATGAAGCAGATTAGTAAATTTCAAATTACATTTGTTGTTATAGTTGTTTATTATTGAAAAATAAAATGATTATTTATTTGTAGTTCAACTTGTATTTGGATGGTTTCTATAGGACTTTGGCATGCCAAAGCCTGAGCATGTGGATCTTCTGCTTGAGGAGAGAGATCATTTGGCAGTGGTAAGTGATTAATTTGTTAAATATATCATTTTTTATAATACAATTTCTATATATTAATGTCTTACTTGTTATTGTAAAATTTGAAGCTTGATTAGGAACTAAATAGGAGGAGTGGCCCTCGAATTCAAAGTACATGAGTGTCATACACATCTTCATCCCCTTGACCAACAAAGGCTACTACCCATCTATTTTCTTCACCTAGAGGGCAATGACTTTTAATTGGGGTCCTCTATTGTATGCATATATGGCATTTTTGGACATATTTTGTATTGCATATACTTGAAATTGTATGCCTATATGGCATTCTTGTAAGCCTATATAGCTATTTTGTATATATTTTATATTTATATTGACATATATTGATGTATGCCTACATGGCTATTTGGTTAATATAAATCTTTTTTTATTGATGGTGTCCATATTTGCATTATAAATCCATGCTTCAATAGATATTTGTAGATGGTTTACTTCAAATATTTAAAATCCAATTGTTTTCCATGCACTCTTCTTTTCTATAATTATAAATATATAATAATGTTTGAACATTATTCTCTTGTAAGATTATTGAACATTAAATCAATCATATGAATATAGTAATGCTTCATGCTTCATGTGCTTCGTGGAGGAAATTCATGTGTATGCTTCATGTTTCATGCTACCATTCTTCGTGCTTCATGTGTATTCTCCATGCTTTATATCATTGAGGAAGACATCTACCATTCCACATGTATGCTTCATGCTACCATTTGCTTGTACGCTTCATGCTTCATGTATTACGTAGATAAAGAAAACATCATAAAACTATTGACAAAAGAAAATGAAAAGTAACAACTAAATCTCAGAAGCAAAAACTCAAGGCATGTATGTCTTATTAAAGATCATAAGGGCATTGGATTATTGGAGATTAAGAGACCACAAATCAACCTTCCCAACAACAAACTTCATAGATATTAATTCTATTTTTAAACATGAATTCAAACCCAATAATTAGAAGAATGCAACCTTAAAAGTTAAAATTGCATGCTTACAATAGTCAATAAAAACCTTCAAGAGATGTGCATGACAAAAACATAACCAATTAAAAGTTCAAGAATTTCCTTTTCCCCAAGCATATCTAAAAAGTTGCAAATAAATCAATTAGGTTCTCATGAATAGTGATGATATAAATTTGGTTGTGACTTTTCAAAGGAAAAAAGTTGTGACCCTTCGAATAGGAAAGACTAGGACCCTTTTATAATGAAGTGTGGTGACCATGCCTAGCGTAGATGTTCCCACCTAGACGTGTTGGCACTACTGTTTGGCCCCATGAAGAACAAAACAAAAAGTAACCTACCTTGTAACTTTACACTACATGCATTTGATAGTTTTTGGTGCATCAGAAAAACTTTCACCATGGACAAACGACTTGGAGCTATAAAAAACTGAGAGAAGTCATTGTAGACGGGCCCTACGTGATCCTGTAGCCTTAGAAGAAATGTTTCTAAGTGTCACAGTTTATGAGTAATCACTCATCAAAGTTTGTTGCCCCTTTGCACTTTGGTCTCTTAAGAGACTTCGTTGATACAATGTAGTTTGGACTGTTCTGAAATGTTTGGGTGTGAAAAAAGATCTTTCCTACCATAAACACACCCATTCAAACATTCTGGAATAGTTGGTTCAGTCGTATGATGAATAGAACAAAAGTTACACCACTTTGCAATTTTACACTACATGCAACTAAGCCATTTTCCATCAACTGAAAAACTCTTCAACACGGGAAAATGACTTCGAGCTATCAAAAACTAAGAGAGGTTATTGTAGTGGGGCCTTGTGTGATCTCATAGCCTTAGACAAAATGTTTCTAAGTGCCACTTTTTTTGAGTAATCACTTGTCGAAGTTTTCTTCCCTTTGCACTTTGGTCTCTTAGGAGACTTCGTTGGTACAATGTAGCTCAGACTGTTCTGGCATGTTTGGGTGCAAAACAAGACTTTTTTTAGCATAAACCCACCCATTTGGATGTGTTGGAATAGTTGGTTTGGTTGTATGATGAACAAAATGAAAGTTACACTAATTTGCAATTTTACACTACATGCAACTGATCCATTTTCCATCAACTGAAAACTCTTCACCACAAGCAAGCAACTTGGAGCTATCAAAAAATGAGAGAGGTTATTATAGAGGGGCCCTATGTGATCTTGTATCCTCAGACGAAATGTTTCCAAGTGCCTTGATTTCCAAGAAATCGCTCATCAAATTTTGTTGCCCCTTTGCACTTTGGTCTCTTAAGGGACTTCACCGGTACAATGTAGCTCAGACTGTTCCAACATGTTTGGGTGTAAAAAAAAACCTTACCTAGCATAAACCCACCCATCTGAATGTGTTGGAATAGTCTATTCATTTGTACGATGAACATAATGAAATTTATATGACTTTGCAAGTTTACACTACATGCAACTGACCAGTTTTCCATCAACTGAAAACTCTTTACCATGGGAAAATGAGTTGGAGCTATCCAAAATTGAGAGTTTATTGTAGAGAGCCCCTACATGATCTCGTAGCCTCAAAAAAAATGTTTCTAAGTGCAACGGTTTCTGATTAATCACTCATTGAAGTTTTCTACCCCTTCAATGAGTGATTAATCATTGAAATTTGAGAATAACCCATCAAGAGATGAGCCCAAGAGCTTTAACACCCACTCCAAGTACCCTCATAAAGATGAAATGCATAAGGAACTCTGAGGAAGAACATGTATCCACTATAATGAGAAATGTGATCATGGTCATGAGTATCCATAGTGAGATGTCCTAAAAAAGAGGATTTTGTGTTGCAAGTGAAAAGAACCATGGGAACGTGGACACGTGTGTAGGAAAGAATGTTTCCCCCATAAGATAGAAGCAACCATCGAAGAGGAATCCAAAGAGAATCCTAGCAAAAAAACATGTACGAAGATGAAGAGCATGTAACTTTAGCCACTATCTCTCAAACCTCTAAACATCATCCATTTTGAATTAAAAGATACCTCAAAGGGAAAAGGGTTATCACACTTGTGGATAGTGGGGAATCCTATAATTCTATTGATGAGAAACTAGTTGCAAAAATGAAATTAGGGACCATGAACTTTAAGAGATTTGCAGCAACCACTATTATGGGAACTATGGTTCAATGTACTAAAATAGTCCCCCAACTAGAAATAACCTTAGGGAAACACCCCATTATAGAAGATTCTATGTGTTAACATTATATGTTGATATAATTTTAGGCACTCCTTGGATATACTCCCTAGGATGCTTCATGTTTGACCTCCCAAACTTGACAATTTGCTTCCAACACAAGAGAAAAAAAGTCACCTTGAAAGGGTTACCTAATGGATCCCCAAAAGTAATCTCCTGCAAAAGAATATAAATTATCTTTAGACATGGGAAAGGGGAATGGGCTGCACAATGTATGATCCTTGAAAAGACAACCTCACATAGCAAAACAATTCACAATGACATCAAACCAATCTTGAGTGAATACAAGAAAGTATTTGAGGATATTCTCCTAGGGTCACCCCCAAAAAGAGGACTTGCAAACACAATAGAATTGGAAGAGGGGGAACAACTGGTAATCACCACACCCTATCGAAACCCCCAAAAAATCAAGGAAGAGATTGAAAAAACTATTAAGGAACTGCTAGAAATGGGTCATATTCAACCTAGTTCCAGTACCTTTGCATCATTTGTAGTACTAGTCAAGAAAAAGGATTATACCATGAGAATGTGTATATACTATAGGGATTTAAATAAGAAAACATTCAAGAATCATTACCCTATACCAATAATTGATGAGTTAATTAACGAACTCCACAGAGCCAGATACTTCTCCAAAATTGATTTGCGATAAAGGTACCATCAAATAAGGATGAGAAAAGAAGACATTCCTAAAACCTCCTTTCAATGTCATTATGGGAACTTTGAGTTCTTAGTCATACCTTTTGGAATAACAAATGCCCCAACAACATTTCAATCATGTATGAATCATATATTCTAGAAACAACTAAGAAAGTTCCTACTCATATTTTTTGATGACATTCTTATCTACAACAGGACATGGGAGGAACATCTCAAAACACATTGAGGAAATCCTAAAAAAATTAGAACAAGAATTCTTGTATGTTAAAGCTTCAAAATGCGATTTTGGCTTGGAAGAGATCCTTTACCTAGGTTACAAGATCAATGTGTAAGGGGTAAGTGTAGATGAAGAAAAAGTTATAGCCATTAAGGAATGCCCAGAACCCAAAACCCTAACACAACTAAGGGGTTTCATGGGACTATGCAGTTACAATAGACACTTTGTAAAAGGATTCTCCAAAATTTCCACCCCAATCACAAAATTTACCAAAAAGGGAGCCTTTGTATGGAGTGAAATATCTCAATAGGCTTTCGAAAGACTAAAGGAAGCAATGAGTTTGTGCCCTATTTTAGCTATCCCTAATTTCACACCACCCTTCGAATTGCAATGTGATGTGTCCAGGAAAGGGAATGGAGCAGTTCTTATGTAAAATAAGCATCTCATTGCATTTGAAATCTGCAAGCTCACTGAGACTAAAATACACTACTCAATTTATGATAAAGAGATGCTAGCTATCATGCATGCCTTAGCAAAGTTTCGATAGTACTTGGTTTGCGAGAAATTCAATGATAAGACTGATCACAATATCCTAAGGTACTTTATGAATCAAAAGAACCTAAATGACAGACAATAAAAGTGGGTAAGAAAAATACAAGCTTATGCTTTTGATATTGAGTACATGAAAGGGACAAATAATGTTATAACATATGCTTTATCAAGATGAACCTATTTGAACACCTTAACAAGTATAGCCACAAATTGGAAGAACAATACCATTGTAGAATATGTCAAAGACCCCCATGAAAATAATATACTTGAAAGAAATTTACCCAATGAAGAGTACAAAGTAGTAGAAGAGCTTTTCCTATATAAAAATAGGATATTCTTGGTGCCCAACTAAAAAATGAAGGAAAAAATCCTTAAGGAATACTGCAACAATCCCTTACTAGGCTACCAAGGGTACTATAAAACTTACAAATAGGTGCAGGAGAGATACTCTTGGAAATGACTCAAGAAAGATGTCCTAAAACAAGTACAAGAATGCATACCATGTCAAAGAAACAAAACTGAGCAAAGCCATCTAGTAGGACTTCTACAACCTTTTCCCATTCCAAATCAAAAGTGGGAAAGCATCTCAATGGACTTCATAACAGGATTGCCCAAAGTTCAAGGGAAGGATTGCATTTATGTAGTAATGGATTGACTCGCCAAGTATGCCTACTTCTTTTCAATATCCATAGAGTATTGAGCTCCCCAAATAGAAGAAGTATTCTTCAAAGATATATTTAGATTACATGGTCTACTAAGGAACATAGACAACGGTCAAGATAGTCGATTCCTTAGCCAATTTTGGCAAGATTTCTTCCAATTAGTAGGGACTGATCTTACACCCAGTACGAGTTACCACCCTCAAACAGATGGACAAACTAAAATCATTAACAAGTGGTTAGAGGGATATTTGAGGAATTAAGGAAAAAACTATCCCTAAATTTTTTATCAAATGGAAAGGCTTACCCAAAGGAGGAAACTACATAGGAAGGAGAAGAGATCTTCAACCATCCGAATCTAAAATTTCTTGAGTACAAGGAAATTCAGAAGGGGAGGACTATCATGTCCCCAGGTGATCCCACAATACTAGTTTACAATTTTTGGCCAAACTGGACACTGAACTGATTTTGTCTAACTAAATCTTCACTTTTGAACACCTATAGAGGCTGAACTATGATGAATTTAAAGATGATGCAAACTAGTGATTTGTGACATTTTGTCTCTAGATTCTAAATATATTTTATTCTAAAATTTTGGAATCAGATTGCACTTCTTTTTCCATCTCCTTCAAAAACTTTTTTTTTCAGTAAACACCATTTTTAAGGAGTGATGCTCACCGTGTAACACAACTTTTTTCCATGAAGGATAAAATTCTAGTTTTTTTTGAATTTAGATTTGTAACTACGATATCTAGTGCTTCCTCCAATTGGTTTCATAGTGTTTTATTGAATATTTTTTCCTTAATCAAGTTTCAAAGTCAAACCAATTACAATTCAAACATAGGCAGACTATATAACACAACTTTTTTTGTATGTATCAAATTTCAATTTTATTTTGTTGGATCAAGGAATTCAATATCTGGTGCACTCATATTTTTCAAATTTTTTTTATAATCTTCTATTTTTCCACATGTGCAAAACAAAGAGCTTGGTTTTCAGTGAAAAACCTACAAAATATCTATAATAATAAAATTGAATTTATTTTAAATTATACTTTTTGGGAAGACTTATAGGTATGGTTTAAAACTAGCGGGGTTCTATCCAAGGGGGTTTGATCTAAGGTAGTTTGATCAAACCCTCTTCAATTGGAATGCTTTAAATAGAAAATTTAAAAGATTAAATCATTATATTTTCTAAAAATATGTGATTTCAACAAAAATAAGAATTTTCGAGAAATTGTAAACCACCTTTGTGGGATCACCCCCCCACAAATGCAGACCAACTCACTCGATCTTGCATAAGGAATCCATGTAGGAGCACTAATCATTCCAGTTTGAGAGTTACACATGTGAGGAATAGTAGATCGATATAAAATGCAAATCAACATCAAATGCAAATTGACTAGTGATAGGGAGAAATTATTAAAGAGATTGAATTTATAAAGGATAATATTAATATGCATTAATTATCCTTTAAAGAATAATTATGAATAGTTAAGAAAACAACAAGGGATGTGCCTCCAATGAAGGGGCATAGCAATAGAAGAAGGCACACATTTATATTGAAGAGACATGACCCATTGCCATCATAAGTATAAAAGGAAAATCACTTCAATGCAAGGAGGGCATTGATTGGAGGGAAGAAAGGAAGATACATATTAACAAAAGGAAATCAATCCAGTTTCGGTGCAAGAGATTTCTATTATCAGAAATGTACATAAATATTCAAGAGTATACTTGATGTTTTTCTACTATTGGTGTAAATAAAGTCTTGTACCTAGTTAATTCATTACTAAGGGACTTATTTGCATGTTAAGTTTACTAGGTTCTAGGAAGGAATCTTTCTAGAAGGTGTTAGTTGCCATTAGTTGTTATCTTATCTTTTGACTTGTAACACATGTGAATCTAGGTAGTGGTGATAAGTTGTCTCATGTCATATGATTAAGACACTTGTCATAATCCAATGACATCTTGTATCTCACCTTGGCTATTTAACCAATGGATCTCTACTATATTGTACACATCATAACATTGAATCATATTTGCATAATTGATAAGAATACAGTTTATTCTTGTCATATTCATATTCTCTCTCTTGTGCTTTCCATTTGGCCTCAAGATCTTAGCTAGCTATCTCCATAGCCAATTCTAACATCTACCAATCATTGTTTTACATGTATTCACATATTTCCTATGAATAATAAATGGCATTTAAGTATATGATCTTATAATAGATATGGAATATGCTTGATTAACTAAAACCCACCTTGTAGGAGGGCCTAGGGTGTAAGCAAAAAGGGTAAATGAGGCTAGTAAGTAGGTCATTCTAGAGTTGACCATAATGGTGCCTAGGACTAGAGGGCCCTTACCTAGAGAATCAAGTTTCCCACTTACAACCCTATACAATTCCACAAGATGGCAAGTGTCTTCAAGGAGTTGAAACATTGATGGGGAAAGTAGATACAAGCCACCAAGGGAGAGGGTTATGGTATACACCCTCTTAGTCTTGGTGTAGAAATGGCTTTGGGTGGACCCATCATATCCCTTCTCCCAAAATATTAATATGGTTTTATTGTTATAATCTATGGATGTGATGTAATTGTCTAACAATCCTTCCTGTTACATTACCTTTGCGATCCTTGGGTTTCAGGTTTCAAAATTGGGTCAGGATAGGAGTGAGAGCTAGATTTGGTGGCATCTAAGAAAGAAACCCTAGTGACAATGAAGCTTTTCCCAACAGGCAAATCCATGGACATTTTTGTTGATCGTTGATGCCCTTCTCACGACCTTTCACTACCTTCATGTCAGAATGCTTAACCAAAAGCTTCATCTAAGGTAGTCAGAGGCACGACTATAGATGATTCCCACTGCCTCTAAACCCAATCTTTGGCCCTAAAAAATGGAGGGTGTTTGGAGCCACCATCAGTGTGGTGTATTTCACCACTTTCCATCCCACTGAAAGCTTTTCTTAATTTTGAATCTATAGAAGCAATACCCATAGTAGATTATTTAGAAACCCTAGTGTTGTGGAGATTCGAAAGTTTATGGATGGATTAATTTAATTAATTCAAGGGACAATATGGGAAAATCTACATTTTGATTTGGGGTGTCTACAGTTCAAAACGTGTTTAAGATGGTTTTTTCAAGAAATTTAACAAAAATATGTGAAAATAACAAATCATTTTGAACAATACAATTCAAAGTCTTACAACTACTATGTTATGTTTGGATTTGAATTGAGATTTTATGTAATTATGTTTATATAATACACATATCTTTCATTAGTGAGAAATTGGTGGCTTTGCAAATATCCTTTTATATTCTATTGGAACCCCTTCAATGGGACAATCAAACCACTTACCTACGAATTTATTTGTCTTTCAACCCATCAATGCATATAGAAGTCCTTTGAGGTTAGTACCTTCCAATAAGGGGGGAGTATTTTTTGTTCCAACTTGTTGGTATGTTAGAAAGCACACCAACACAAGAGAGATCTATGCTATTATATGGGCACTTGAAACACGAGGAGAGTTTAGGTGCAGGTGTTGATCAACAGGGATATAGTTCAAAACATGTTTCCAAGGATTTTTATAACTTAGGAGTTTATGTTTACTAACTTTTTGCCACATAAAAGTTAGCAAAGAGGCCTACCTTGGAGATTGTTTTAAAACGACATGGAAATATTCCAAAACAAAGGTGAACTTAATTCAAAACTTGTACCATTTCCTTTGCCTCATGAAGATGTTATTGGAGAAGAGTTTATATGAGGAGACCTTTGCCATTATACTTTGATGTAATTATCATAACCCATTAGATTGTTTGGAAACCTGAACCATTGATTACAAACCAAATTAAATAGTTTTACCCAAGTTGTTAGAGTTGACTATGAAATTTTTGTGCCCTATTTTATATAAGTACATGATTGAAAACTCTTTGTGAGGGTTGGAGGCTTATTTTTCTATATATAGTTTTTATAAATTTAACCATTTTTCTCTTATTTTCTAAGTTACCCAAACAAATGAGCTATATAATTGGGATTGGACTTCTATAATTCAACTAAGTATTATGAAATTCCACATCTACTCATTGAAAAATCATCTAAAATGGAGGCTTTAAAGGATTGTGTACAATTTGTATGTGTATAGAATATTTTTGTGCATTATTTTTCTTGGACTCATATCCTTAGACATCTACATTAGTTTGGGTTAGCAATTGTGTGAAACATTGATGAAGCAAAGTTGGTTTCTTGGAGTGTTGTCTTCTCAATATGGTTAGAATTGACATCATCATAAAATAAACTCATTTATTTTCCTCTCAACCCTTTAATCTTTTGTAATTTTTTTAATTGTGGTTAAATTAGGACTAAATTTAGAATTTTAATTGTGATACAAATCTACAAAATTATACTTTTTGTGATTACATGTGTTCCTAAGCCAATATGTAAATGACATTTCTTTAATGTTTGATAATGATAAATGAATGCAATTACATGCCTTTAAATACAAAGACATAGCAACAATTCATTGCAACACATGTGCTTAGTTGGCTCACAATAGTTAGTGCAATGCACAAGATTTCTCAATTTGAATTTGAATTTTAGAATTTTAAGGGTGAAATCCATTGATGTAGGGTCAACCCAATGTCTATGTAATGACATCGAACATCTAAAAGATCAAATTAAGATAAATAAAGCATATACACCAATAAACACATGAATAAACATCATTAATAAAATAAAATTTAAAGATAAGAAAATATATATTAATAGCAGACAATAGATATTCAAATATATAAACTTAGTTTAAATAGGTACACAAATGTATGGTTGGAGATTTAACCATACTAAGTTTGAAAACATAATAAACTTACTTGCTGCCCCTACTAAGCAGCAGTTAAAAGTACTTGGAATATTGGCCTTGTATGTGCTTTAGCAACCGTCATTTTTTCCCGGTTTTTTAGCTTTTAAGCAACGACCTTTGTTCTTCTTGTCAGCTTCCTCCTCTTCTTCATCATCATAATTGTACTCTTTTGCTATAGCAGAGGCTACTTGATCACTAATGCCGCACAAGTTGGGGCCGTGCCAAGCTTTGGCAGGAAGAGTGCCGCCAAACTCGAAAGAGTATGGTTCACTCAAACTTTCACCACTGACTGTAGCATTCCGAGGTTTCCAGCCATCTTCGCCATCAACCATAAAATTGAGGAGACAGACATTAGCCTTCAAACAAGGACCATCAAAATTGAAACTATCAGTTTTGCCAGGATTGAAGAAGTTTTCTGTGTGCTTCTCATTGAGATGCTTTTTAGTCAGGGATGCTCCATTTCTGTCCTGAAGCTTCACATGCACTGGATCTTTGGTCCCTGGATTATCTAAAAATGGTAATTTCCGCCTCGTTCTCACTTCCAGTGTATATGAACACATTTTCTGTCAGGGTTTACAGGAATTTGATTTTCTTATATTAAAATCAACAATCAACAATCAACAATCAAGTGCTAAAGGAATTTGATTTTCTTATATTAAAATGTCTACCGAGGCTCATTGATTTATATATAATTACTATAAATTTTTGTTCAGATTTTTTCAGTTTACATCTCTTTCGTAAAAAAGCAGTACTTTTTTTTGAATAAAGCTTATTCTTTTTTAAAAGTCTAAAAATTCTGATTAAATTGTGAACTTACATTAAACTTATTTCACCCTTTTACAAACTTACTTCAACCACAGTCAAAATTTATAGTGTACGATTTGTTTAACCACTTCTACTGGGTCAAGCACTAGGGAAAGTAAGTCGTCATATTTGGAAAATGAGTC
This sequence comes from Sequoia sempervirens, assembly GCA_007258455.2. Classification (NCBI taxonomy): domain Eukaryota; kingdom Viridiplantae; phylum Streptophyta; class Pinopsida; order Cupressales; family Cupressaceae; genus Sequoia; species Sequoia sempervirens. Next base: position 12,828 of record VDFB02368935.1, on the reverse strand, counting down.
ACATCTAAATCAAAGATGGAAGATTATGAAGGTCTTCAGTAGTTCTGTAATAGAGCACCCCAACTACAAAATAGGAGGCCTTAGGTTTAATTCCTATCTGATCCATGAAAAGTTTAACATGATAATGGAGCCCAGACCCACAGAACCATACCAATCTAGAATCCCTGAGCACCTAAAGTGTGGCTCAACAGAAGGATTTATGTTGGAAAATGAGTCACCTGAATCAAATATAGACCAATCACCAATAAAGCTAGTAGCTCAATGATAGAACACCCAACATCAAATGGGAGATCATAATCTTGACTCCTAACAGATCTATGAAAAATTTAACATAATGATTATTTAAATATCAAATAAGAAAAACAAAAACTACACCAGCTAAGATACATATTAAATATAATACTAAAAATAGATAGGGGTTAGTGTGAGACAGGACGCTTGAATGGAGAAGGATTGCAGGTATTTAGTAGACAGATTGAGATGATAGCAAATCGCCAGAGAGGATTGCAATTGGATAGAATGCGAGCAGAAACATATGGAGGAAGGACTGATGCTCCACACTCTGTACTAGGATGAGCATAATGGTTATAGAGCACCCTATAGCAAATGAAAATTATTCACCTGCAAACAGAGCTAGTGTGGTTTAATGAGAAGGTGCACAGGCCTTATATGATGAGGGGTTGCATCATTGTTAGTCTTCTTCATTACAAATAGTCGTCGGATAGACAGTTCAGTAAACCCTCAGAAACAATTTCTCTCAAAAATCTTAAAATTAAGTACCATAGAACCTACAGTCTTCTAAACAGTAAATTGCAGAAGCCATAGTTACTTCAAAGCTCAAAAGACAGTACAAACTAACTTGAAACTAAATTGCACACAATCGAATCCAGAACAAATGTAGAAACTATTTTAACCTAAAAATCGTCACTTGGCTCTTTTCATTACATAATTTTTTTTTTTAAATGATCATAGAATGTAAGAACTAAATAGTAAGGCCTAATGGAACCCAAAAAAAAAACATAATAAAAGCAGAGAGCATAGAAATTAAAACCACCTCTTGGGTAGCAGCGATGGGTTGCAGCGGACCAAAATTCAGAAGAAGAAATACCATGAATTCAACCAAAACCAGCTTCCACGCCGCAGGTGTCATGGCCATTGTGAAGATCAAGAATTAGTGATACAGAGATGGGTTTGATAAAAAGTTGTTTATATTCTGCCTAGAAAGATTCCCAACAGAAAAAAGAAAACATGATCAGTAGGCATGAAAGAAAGGCAAAGGAAAAAATAGACATGAAGGTGCTTGTTATGACCCACCCACTTCCTCTGTCACTGATATGACCCAGTCACTCGTCAGCCATGACTTCTGTACCATTTTGATAATACAAGATGTGACATAAATTACTTACACAAGAAAAACCTATCAAGAAGAATATGGAACAGTTCCCTGCACATGGAACCCTTTAGCCGTAGAGCAGAGTATTGAAAGCATGGTGTACGCACAGCTTTTTACAAAACTAATTTTCTTGAGGAAAGGGGTTGTTAGCTGCTACAGGAGGCTAATACCATGCGAAACATGCAAGGTCCGAATGAGAGTGGTGGGGCACATCATTCACCTTTCCCTGTACCTCAACTACAAATTTTCTGTCACTCACAGAATTAGAAGTCATAGCTTTTAAGTCCATTTAATCCCCCCATCTATATTTTGTAAAGAGCATTTAATGGTTAGGAGCAACATCACCTCTTGTATTATGAACGAAAAATATAATCATGAATACAAATTTATGTTAAAAAGTGTTATTTAAAATTGTGTGAGAAATGAATTGCTAGACCTTAAATTTTTAAGATATAAAATCACTTTAAATTAAATTTAATTAAATGATGAATAATGTAAAAATTACATCTCAATCAATAAAAAATAATAGTGAAACATGGAAAATGATAAGAGGTGTTTAGTTACTTTACATGCAATGTTAATTTGTTCTTTGTTATTGACTTGATATGTTGTGATAAATAACAAAAATCTAAAATTCAATGATGGAATAGTAGTTAAACATGTAAGGAACTTGATTCAAAAAGTTTTGAGGATGCAAATTTTGCCATGCAATGTGGCTTGGTCCTTCATGCAACGATGTTATGTGATCTTGTCCTAATCATGTAACCCTTTCCTCTATTGTTGTTGGTTTTGTAGTGTTGGTTTGTTTTTGGGTATTCCAACTGATCCCTAGAACTATCTAAAGACGTAACCAATTCTTATGCTTAATTGTTCTAGGGGGTTGGCCAACGAACAGGAGAGATGTTTATCAATTATCTCTTTTGCACTTTAGGCTCTGCAAAATCTAGGAGGGTGCTCCTATGCAATATCCAATATGATGTCATAAAATTAATGCAGGATATTACTTCAAACAAATATGGTCTCTTTATATGACCAAAAATTATAGATAAAATCACTTGATGAGTTAGATTCTTGGAGTTTTATGCATTATGAATCTGAGAACATGTGAATAACATTATGAGATCACTTACAACTAAAAAGGAAATTCAATTTTAAAATTAATGACCATGAAGCATAATTAGAACATTCATTTAGATTGGTGTCTTGGACCTAGGCAACATAATCAAAGAGAATCGTAATTATACCTTATACAACAATACTTAAACTAGTTATGTGAAAGCTTAGTATCAGTGCCTTACACAGATACTCTTAGAATTTACAATAACTCTTCTTAACATTCCTTATATACATCCAAAACATTCAATATTCCTTGTAAAGCAATTTAGTCTACTCCTTGAAATGAAGCCATAAAAGAAATATCCAGTTGCAAAAAACTTGCAAAGATGAATAGAAGTGATCCTTGATCAATTTGTATTCATAAATGATACAAAACTATACAATTTAGGAGACAACAGACTACAAAATTGTCATTGTATATTGATGTTCAGAGTTAGTATTGTTATACAAAATTAACAATTGCATTGACATCTTTCTCCTATGAAAACCTAGACTGGACATGTACAGACTGTAATATAAACGCTCTACTTGCAAAATTTTCCTAGATCCCTACAAATGACTTTGAATTCCCGTTTATAGAGTCAAGGGAGCAACAAGCTTCATGCCATGGACAAATATCACATGTTCATTTGATGATCTTGTCTCAGGATCAGACAAAAAGATACAACCAATTAGCAAAAGACAAAAAGATGTTTTGCTAAAGAACGAAACAGTTAGAAACTGCACAAAAAGATATTCCCTGATACCCATGATGAAACAAAAAGGGAAAGGCTCATGCACTTGATTAGTTGTACTTTTCCACCCATGTAGCAAAAATTCCCTCTGATGGCCAAGGATGTACTAAGATTGCTATGATGTGAAGCAAGTGATTTGAGTACCCACCCTCAGTCCATTTCTTAACATCTTTAACAAATCTATCCAAGCCCATTTCTAACTTCATCAACTTATCTATAGCAGTATTCATCTTGGGCGGGTGCAAAAAGTTGGGGGGGCCAAAAGTGGCCAACTTTTTAATTTTTTTTCAAAAGCCACAATGCGAGCGCATTATAACATGCTTGCATTATATCTTCATTGTTTTTAGGAAGATCATGAATTAGATGAGAATATGTTTTCAGGCATCATAGAGACTTTTTTCTCCAACATAGATAATAAGCTAGTACTATATGAGCCAACAACATGTGATCAGCCTGTTCAAATCAAAGAGCCATACATTCCTTCATTTCATTTATGTGGACCAACTCTTTCAGATTAGATTGAAATTGAGGCAACAAGAAGGAAGGAAGAAAATCTTAGACTGCAAGTGGAGCAGTCTAATCAACAAAATGAAGAGACAATAGTGTAGAAACATGAAGGAAACAGTGAGATGCCAAGTTTTATCCTCTCAAAAGGGTGTCCAATCAGATATTTGTCCAAGGAGGAGTCTATAAAATTACAAGTAGTCATAATTCTGTCAAGGCATGTGATTGCAACTGCAGAGCATCAACATGTTAATCTTATCCATATGCCTCAGACTATCATCTTTAATGATCAATCAGATAAGGAAGGTATGCTTTTTATGATGATCCAAACTATGCTGACAACAGTTTTTGACACCAAGGAGCGATAATTAATCAAATGTCCATACTTCTTTTTGATTAATCTTAAAGATTTGAAGCATCCTTTGTTATTAAGGAAGGGCAGCTATTTCTCATAGCCAGTAAATGGTCATGTCTAAGCACTAACACTATTAGTTAGTGTAGGGTAGGGTAGAGTTTCAATAAGTGCCTCGTGGCACATTTTCATTCCAGTATTGTTTTGCTTTCAATAAGGTGCAGTTATTACACATTGGTTTTCAAGCTTTGTCTTAAACATAGATGCAGTAGTTTCTTTCAGTTTGTGTGGTTGAGTTGAGTTACAGTTTTTCTGAGTCAGAGCAGAGCAAGAATGGACTCCATGCCCAATGGATAAGTTACATAACTGGTCTATAGTGTTTAGCAGGAAAACACTCCGCAGAGGTCGCCAATTGTTACCTATTTTTAGCTACAAGCTCAAAATTGGTAGAGCTGAATTGCATTCATCACATAAAGGTGCAAAATTTCTGCTAAAAGTATTCATTGAATTCCAAAATTTGATTATGAAAATTTTTGTAATAGAAGAACTCATAAATTTTCATAAAAGAATGATGTTTTTATTCATATTGGAAAAACCAGAGTCCCGCACAAGCCGCGAAGTAGCCAATTTGATATTTATAATCAAATGATGAATACAAAAAAGAAATGTATATCATACAACTGGAAATAATGTAAACATAAGATAGAAGGTGATTCATCATTGCCTGGAATGACGAATCATCGTTACACTTGAAATCTTCAGTTGTTGTGCTTTCAAATTGATCTAGCCCCAGGCTTCAAAAGCATCTGCAAGAACAATGAAAAATGGTATTAGAGATGGTCTCTAAGCAATGACAAATCATATCCTATCCTATGCCTACATTACCAACAAAAATATAATATACATTCGATCAGGCATTCACCAGATGATTGAATTATAAAGGCTGACAATCAAGGAACATGAAGTTCAATGGAAGCTTTCAACTTTGATTATTTTTACTAACTTGTTTGTTTAAATGTGTAGGAATAGGTTCATTATGTTCATGATCATCAATTTCATTAGATATGTGGAGAAAAATGGGCTCCCACAAGGGTTGAGCCCGACATATCAGGATAACATCCTCTCATTCAACATTCATACATGAGAGTCATCACGAACATTCAAAACAGTCATCAAATAGGATTGTTGCCATAAGAGAAATTCACAGAAAGCATCCTTTAATTCATTATGATAGAAATAGATTGAGCAAGTCATCTTTTGCTCATCATTTGAAAGGAACAATCAAAACATGAAAAAGGAGGAATTTTCAGATCACTGAAGCAACAAACCATCAAGTTGCAAGGGAGGTAGAGTAGGAGGCTCTCAGAATATACAACTTCATATGAAAATAATAATATCACATCCATAGCATGAATCACTCCAATAGTTCAAAAAGATGCCATAAATTGGAAATTATGAGAGAATGAAAGCTGTGCAAGATTGAACAAATGTAGATGCTCATATTGATTAGAACAACAAGTATTTATTGCATAAAAGGAGTGATAGTGAATAGGCATACATGTTCCACTGTCAAGCATTATGTCATAACTCATATACTTTAGGATTTCTATGCATTGCAAATCAGTTTCAATGGCTTATGAAAGGAAAGATTAAAATGTATAAAGAATACAAGAATCTCTAGCATCTGTTAATCATTGATAGTGCAATCCATTCATTCAGCCTAAAGAGTAACCTAATGACAGTCATAATAAGCCAAAAATTAGTGGTTGCTAATTTTTAAGGAATAATAACCATTTTTGAAGAGCATCAGAGCATTGGAAAAACACTGTCACTGTTGAAAAGATTAGCAATACACTCATAGTCAAAGGGTTGCAACTTTAAGACAATTTCAAGAACACAGAGACAACAACAAAAACCTTTCATGTCCTCCAAGTAATTATCATCACAAAATTGAACAGTCATTTGTTATTAATGAAGCTTCATTTTTGCCCAAGGTTCATCAGCCCAAGATATAGTTAAGTCTTCAAAACAATGACCCTTTATACCATCCAAGATAGTATTAAAGGTGCAGGGTATACAAATAAGGAATCATGAGAAGATTGACTCATCAATAGTGGCATAGTTTCAATTCTTAACCTTTCAAATCCAAGCATAATAAATATTTCATCATAAAGTTCAAGTATGCTACAAAAACCAACATAATGCAGGATCATGAGTAGTGGTTCGAATAAAAAAATGGTGAATCTCAAAGTAGCGAAAACACTCAGGTTATCAAGAGCTTTATAGATCAAAACAAAGGCAATCAGTATCACAGTGATTCCATGAGTATTTTTACAGCCAGTAATTATCATCTCAGAGGTTAAATGCAAAGAACACAGTGAAGGGAATAAGAGAAAACGTGGAACCCTTGTGGAAATAGAGTTTTTTTTACACAATCAATCATTTTGCAAAGGAAATCCTCAACTTTTTTGGATAGGAATTTAGTATAAACCTAGGAATACATAATGGTCTCAGGGTGGGGTTTATCAATGCAAACCCAGAATGAGAAAATTTCTCTTCTTTTCCACAGAAAATACATCATGTCATTGAATACCGTGTGCTACAGGGGGTTTTGAACTCGTATCTTTCAGAAAATCAAAATAGGAGCCTTATTCACAATGGAACAGACGTATGGAGTTTTCTTTTATACCCATACTTTGCAAAGCTCAAGCAACAGTAAAGCAAGAGGAAATACAAAGATTCGAATAAGCTTCAACTTACCTCATTTTTCTCACAAGAAATCCACTCTCCCACAATGCAAGAGGTCAAACAAGGCATCGACAGAGGATAAAAGCAAGCAAAAGAACATCGAAATATGGCCATGGTTGTGGCCAAGAAATCAGAAAATAGCTTCAAAATTAGAAAGGAAGTCCAGATTTTTGTCTAAAAGAAGACTTACCACGCTTTGACCTGCAAAATTTCCATGGTAATCATCAGAAAAAACATAAAATGGTTAGCTTTCAAGCTTGAAACCCTATCCATTGGTGGCGCGACAGAAAGCTCTCCAGAAGATCGAATGCAAAGTGTGAAATGATTTTAGGGTTCAAAGTTTCTTTTATTCGTGCCTCCATCATTTTGGTGAGATTTTTTACTTGGTTTTAAATAAAATCATTTCACTTTATGCCATGGTCTTGATTTATTAAGTCAGTCGACCTAGTGAACAATGGGGGCCATGAATTTAAAAGTGGATAATATTGCTTTCAATATTATCATTAAATTTTGAAGTAAAGGTGAACCCCATTCATTTTTTGCATGAGTTTGAGCAGAAATAAATATTGTGATTAAATATTGAAGATAATACCTTCTTAGTTATCTTAATATTTAATATGTAATGCATGAAAAGGAGAAATAAGGAGAAATTTCACATTATAAATACTAAAATAATCAAGACTGATTATCTTTAATATTTAAACAAACAAATATCTTTTTTTATCAAAGCCATGCAGGAAAGACAACTGAAGTACAATTGAAGTTAGTATGAATGATCAAGAGTGTTGTGTTTTCCGACTTGGAGTTAACTAGTCATGTAAAATGAAGCAAATGATTGAGTTGTTTGAGTCTGATGTGCATGGGCGAATTGATAGAAACAAGATGTTTTTCACATGCTTGGGCCCACTTTTTCAGGGATTTTCAGTTCAGTTTGGGTACTCCATGGGTCAGTTATGAGTTGACAGCTAGTTTGAGACTGAGTTCACTCATTTTTACATGAGTGTGGGCTATTTTTATTAGGATTTTCACTTCTGCTCAGATTTCACATTGGGGGTGTTGTTTTCACCTCAGTTCTAAGTTTAGTTCTATTATTGGTTGCTTTGTGCATGCCTTTGTATATATTGGAAAAAGTTAATATTTTTCCTCTAGTTCTTGTTTTTTAGCCTTTGCATTCTGCAAAGAGAAATATCTTGTAACTCAGCTTTTTAGATTTAATACAGTTTTACAGCTTTACAGGTTATCGTTTTTGCAGAGTTTTTTTCCTTCATGATATTAATTGAAATAGAGTTCACCTTTCCAATTTTAGGTGTTTCGTATTGTTTAAATAATTTGATGCAATTTTGACGAGTTTCATTTTTGAAACCTTCAAATTTTTGTCTTGTTTACGCATGCATATACACAATTGGATTTCTTCACAGGTCATTAATTGTGCTCAAAAGTTGTTTTTTTTTTCCCTTTAATTTGTGAAAACTCAGTTTTCCTTAATAGGAAAAGAATAGATGCAGCCTTTTAATGAATTATTCATGTGTTCAAAGTGTTCAAATTGGATTGTGTTAACATTTTTTCCTGAAGATATAAGTTGTGGATCTTTCTTATTCTGCAAGTTTACCATCATTTAGGTGCATCACCGAGGTTTTAATTTTAGTTCATGAATTCAGTTTAGTCCTTCTTACCCTTTTCTCAAAACAAATCATTCAAGTACCTAATTGATCATCATATAGGAACCAACCTAGAATCTGGAGGTCTATCTTCACCATAGGAATACCCACAGCTTGAAGATAGTTCCCATGTTTCAACAGATTGCTGAATTTAACCATTCAAGCATTCAGGTGCAATCTGACTAGCAATAGTAGTATTTTTTTCTTCTTGAATCAAACTCCTCAACAATTTGAGTTTTACAAAAGCTTGCTTCCTTTTCAACGTTCAATTGTATATCACTCAAATAAAATTACTAACAACAATATAAATAACCAATGTATAATGTTAAATTCCTATAATTCAATCATAATTAACATTGCAACACTACAAAAATTGAGACTTGAATTGATATATATCAAATTCGATGTGAAACCTCTATTATTTCCTCCTTCCTAAGTTAGAAAACCATAAAAAGATGGTGGAAATTTCATGCAAAAGTGGTAGAATGTGAATTTACTTTGCATGTGCACTTCCCAACAACATCAAAAAGCTCTTTTTTGTCGGAACACATGCATAACCAGTAGAATAAAAAAACATGTGGGATGGATCATGGGTGTGCTAACTTATTTACCATTTTTAGAGCAAGTGAAAACACACTCACATTATAACGTTAATGCATTTTTTCTTACTATACAAAACAACTATATCTCAACTTCCTCAAAACACACTCACATTATGAAAATGTTGATTTTTTAAGGGTTTCATCTCTCTCTCTCTCTCTCTTTCCTTAGCCATCCATCCCTCATTAGCCATCTAGATCTCTCACTTAACCCTAAACCCTATACCTAAAGTATCAACCCTCAACCCTTAAACCTTGGACACTATACCTTAAACCCTAATCCCTCAACCCTCAACCCTATACCCTTAAACCCTTAATAACTCAACCCTTAAACCCTTAATACCTCAACACTTATACCCTAAACCCTAATCTCTCTCCATCTCTCTATCTCTCCCTCCCTCCCTCCATCCCACCCTACCTCAATAAGTCCCTTTCACTCCAACCCCCTCTCTCCCACTCCCTCTCTCTCTCTGGTCTCTCCCTCTCACCCCTCTCCCTCTCTTAGTTCTCTCTCTCACTCCCTTTATCTCTCTCCCATCCATCTATCTCCCACTCCCTCTCTCTCCTACCCCTCTCTCTCCTCTCTCCTCTCTCTCCCCTCTCCTCTCTCTCAAGTCTCTCCCCACCAATTCTCCAGCCTTCCTAAGGCATTCCCACCTACAACTAGATAACTCTCTCCCACCTCCTCTCCCACTCCCCCTCTCTTGCACCCTCTCTCCCTATCTCCTCAGTCTCCTCCCACTCCCTCTCTCTCAAGTCTCTTGATCTGGCACTCTACCTAGATAACTCTCTCTCTCTCTCTCTCTCTCTTTATCACTCCCACCCTACCTAGATAAGTCCCTCTCACTCTAACCCCCTCTCTCCCACTCCCTCTCCCTCTCTCTTAAGTATCTCCTTCCTCTACACCTCTCCTCTCTAGTATCTCCAACCTCTCTCTCTCTCTCTTGGGTCTCCCATCCCACTTCTCTCCCATCTCCATCCCTCTATCTCTCACTCCCTCTCACTCCCTCTCTCTCAAGTCTCTCCCTCCCACCCCCCTTCTCTCTCTCTTAGGTCTCTCCCTAAGGAACCCTACCTACATAACTAGATAAATATCTCTCTTAGATCTCTCCCTCCCACCCCCTCTCCCTCTTGCAGGTCTCTCTCTCTCTCACTCCCTCTATCTCTCTTTCACTCCCTCTCTCTCTCACTCCCTCTATCTATCTCACACTCCCTCTCTCTCCCACTCCCTATCTCTCACACTCCCTCTCTCTCCCTATTTCTTAGGTATCTCCCTCTGGCACCCTACCTAGTAACTCTCTCTCTCCCCCTTTCTCTCTCTCTCTCTCTCTCCCTCTATCTCTCCCTCCCCACCTATATAAGTCCTAACCACCCTCCCTCTCCTCAAGTCTCCTCCCACACCCTCTCTCTCTCTCTCTCTCTCTCTCTCTCTCTCTCTCTCTCTCTCCCCCTCTACCTCTCTCCCACTCCCTATCTCTCACTCTCTCCCTCTCTCTCTCTCCCATTCCCTCTCTCTCGCACTCCCTCTCTCTCTAGTGTAGGAGCACCAATCATATGAAGTTCACTTTAGGAGGTCAATAGGTCAAGCATAGGTGTTGGGGACTTTTGCATTAAATAAGGTCTTATGAGACCATTTTCCATGTAATTGAGTCATTTTGGAGTCACAGGAGGTCAGTTGTATTCATTTGTCCAAATTTTGTAAAAATTGTCAAATATGCCAAAGTGAAAAAAAATGAAAAATAAGGAAGATGTAAGGTTAGTCAGTTGGGTAGTTAGCAAATTAGTTGGAAAACGTGGGGAAAAATGTGAAAGGCATAAATAGCCTTAATCAATCATTGGAAGATGGTGGGAAATGATATTATGTACTTTGAAGATGAAATTAATAAGAAATAACTATGTTTCCTACACTTTTTCCTTCTTTTCATGATGATGTACTAGCTGTACGACTTGACAGTGGCTTGAAATCATATTGGATGGTTAGCACTCTGAGTCTACCTTGTTTTTGTTTTTATTTCATTCAATTTAACCATGTATGAAGAAAGTTATGTTGATTTTAGCCTGGACGGGTCAAAACCCCTACTTAGGGTAACAATGAGTCTTTAAAAATGCATTTCTTCATTTCAATTCATTGATAGCTCCTGAAAATGGGTGTGTATATTGGTTTTTACATATTCTAAGAGATTCCTAAGTCATAAGGTCAGTAGGTGAAGTTTCAAGCAAATATCTTGATGCCCTAGCCTACAAATTCTATATAATAGTTTGAAAATAGAGCAATCAAGGTAGTTATAGCTTAGGGTTTGATAAAGAACAGGTTAAAAGGGACTTTTGATGGATCCTAAAGCACGAGAAAGCTCATTAAAGGTAGTTAGTAATGTTTGTTATGAGAAAATGAACTTTGAAATAGCAAAACTAATAAGCCCTGTATGCACCAAAGCCTAATTAGGCCTAGTTTGAACTGAGACAAAATATTTTGATGCTCTTGTTTCAAAGGACTTAATACCCATTTCAAATTATGTTTTAAGCAAGCACAAAAGGCACTCAAGTGTGAAAATAGATTTGGGTTTTAGTGCTTAATTTGGGGAAAAAGTTATGACAGTCCTATTTGGAGACCTACAAGGCTTAAGCGATAGACTGAAGGAATTGTCCTTGGATGGGGTTGTTGGTCCATGAGTTGGTCTAATTGTGTTTTCCTAATCAATTTTTATCTTGTTAGATGCCTAAACAAGTTCATATAGAGATCTAAAACCTAAAGTACAAGTTGAAAACCTTAAAGGCTTATTCCTATTATGGGGTTTTTGTGAGTCAATTCAAGACCCAAGTTGTGAATTCTTGAACAACCCTATTGTGTTTCCTCCTTACTTTGCATCACTCTCCCTATCTCTCAGGTCTCTCTCTCCCACACTACCTAGATAAGTCCCTCTCACTCCAACCCCCTCTCTCCCACTCTCACTCCCTCTCCCTCTCTCTCATATCTCTCCCTCCCACCTTCTCTCCCTTTCTCAAGTCTCCCTCTCACTCCATCTATCTCTCTCCCACTCCCTCCCACCTGTTGGTCCCCACTTTTATCGGTGTGGTTTCCCCCCAAATTATTTAACGGGGGTTTGGGGGCACTGCCCCCAAGACGGGGTCAAGGGGCAACACCCCTTGAGGGGTCCAGGGGAAGCACCCTTGGCACGCTCCCCGTCGCAATAGAAGGTAGGGTTGAGGGGTAGCACCCCTGAAACCTCTCACGATTTTTTATTATTTTATAAAGGCGTTGGGTGTTATTTTTCTATTGGCCGACATTAAAAACCCTATTTTTGTAACCGACATAAGTCTTGATAAAAGGCTAAGGGTTTGGGTTTCTATTGACATTGTATTGTAGCATTTGCAGTGGTATTGAGTTGCAAGGATTACTGGTTGTAATCGGTTTGATTTACTAGATAATAATATTGGACTCCTTATTGGTGGATGTAGCTCGAGTTTGGGTGAACCAAGTTAAATATTGTCTCTCGTTGTTATTATTTATGTGTTTTTCATTACTCTATTTAATATTTATTTGCATTTAATTGATATTTTCTGCATATAATTCCTAACACCACCCCCCTCTCTCTCTTAGGTCTCTCCCTTTGGCACCCTACCTAGATAATTCTCTCTCTCTCTCTCTATCCCTCCCACCCTACCTAGATAATTCCCTCTCACTCCAAACACATCTCTCCCACTCCCACTCCCTCTCTCCCTCTCT
>VDFB02368934.1:0-28661 GCA_007258455.2 Sequoia sempervirens | reverse complement strand
AAGAAAGTGAATCGAGCGATCAGGGACCAAGTCAGTAGGAACAAGACAAAGGGAAAAAAAGGGATGCAGTACTTTATTTCTCCCCAGATTTGAATACCCCAAGTAGGTGAATTTGGGTAGGGGGATTTGATCGTTTGAAGGCACATGACCAATTTGGGCTTGGAAAATGGGGCACGCAAAATAAGACAGGAGCAAAGCAGCCTGTTGGGAGTGAAAAAAAGGGGTCCCTGCCTATGTCGAGGAGTGTGTGGAAAACATGCACAAGAAATGGTGACTCATTGGGGAAATGCTCCATAGCATTTTGATGACAAAATAGAATCACGAACCCAGAATCTTTGGTTCCGACCTTCATGTTAGGGAAAACAAACCAGACACTCAACCAAAGGATCAAAACCACTAGCCAACCCAACCTTCAGTATGCTAAAAATCCAAGTGTGTGCAATTGTGTTAATTCCCATCCTTCGGTTGCTACAGGAGCACAAGCTCCATCAAGTCAAGCTACGTAGTTTATTCTAACTCCAAAAGCATCGGGGACATTGCCTCATTGCCAATCAGGTGTCCATAGCCCCGACGAGGTTGTCGTTGTGATTCTCCTAAACATTGCTCTACTACCAGCCGGGTGTCCATAGCCCCAGTAGAGTTGCTCAAATACCCCTTAAAAGTTGAATTTTCTCTTTCTTTTAATTTTCAATGTTTTCTTTCTTTCTTTCTTTTCTCTTTTCAGCTCTTTTATTTCAACCTGCAAGCATTGAAGCTCACACTCAGAGTTGAGAATCACAGTGGCGCTGGAGCAAAATTTTAGATTTTTCACTTAACTAGACTTCACAAAAGGTCCTACAGTGACCGTCGGATTCTTAAGATGTGTAAGAGTTGTAAGATTTCAGAATACGTCAGAGTCAAACTAAACCAACAACTTATCCTCTTTGAATCAAACACCCAGATCACTTGACACTAACAAAAGACCTTCACCATCCACTCTGAAGACTTGATTAGAGTTTGACAAAGAAATACATAGAACAACCTCAGGCGATAAGTATGGTTGTTATGCGCACAGATGTGCCCAACTAAAAACAGAGGGACCCCAAGCAGAACAACAAAAAAGCGAAAGTAAACAAAAAGCAAACAACATACAAAGAAAGCAACCTACATCAAACCAACTAACCTAAGGAAAGCAGGAAAGCGGAGTATTTATAGGAAACCTATACTACTCAAAACGAGCTATGTACAAAGATATTTACAAAGCACTATGTTCAGGCAGGGCAGGCTGACATTAACATTCATTGGATTTCGTAGTGCATGCACAAGCAAATGGGCAATTAGTGTAGTTCTCAACCATGCAGATTTATCTTTATATTCAGAAAAAAGAAGTTCAACATTGCAACACTTAAGTTCAATCACATCATCATGAAAAATCAGCAATTGAAGAGGCTCATTGAACCCATGGTTAATCCATAAACATGTTCATTTTCCCTTGTTCCCATAATCAAAATGATAAATGCAGCTATGAAAATTAACTGGAGCAAGGAAGGATAGAACCTGGATGTTGTCACATGGAGGTGGTAGCGTTGGACAGTCGAGAGCAAGCACAACATCGTTGTTTGTTGCATCAGTAGCCTCGAGTGGGCGTGGTGGAGGGTGCAACACTTCAGACATTAAGCTTGCATAAGGCTGGGAGGACGGGGCAACAAACAACTCTTCCATTCTACCAATGGGACCTATAGCCCCGGTTGGAAGTTCTTCAAAAGGAAATACTTCTCCACATTGATCATCTGCAAACTTGGGATCCACTTGGTTGTTGTCCTCAAACGGCAATACGTTGTCTCGTCTCCTTCCCCAAGTATCAACCTCCTTTTTATGATGTTCAATGTCATGGGATAATGACATGGACAAATTTGTCCTATTGCAACTCCCTGAATGTGAAGGAGGATCAACAACAATCATGGCAGAAGGGCTCTAAGTTGCATCTTTTAGTTGGTCAATTCTGTCATACTTGTTGGAAGCCATCAAAACACCCCCACCTTTGTCTTCTTCCCTTTGTTTTTCATGCATCTCATTATGACGTTCACTTGTTTCCTCTTACTCACTATCGCTGTAAATGGAGAAGGAACTCCTCTCCCAATCTGGAAACTCTAGTGCATCATTGTTCAGGGGCTCAAGGAGTATGTATTCATCGCTACCATCTTCTGGGATGTGCTCTTCCTCAGCATGAGAATACCTCGATAGTGCAACTCCCAATGGAAAGAAGTAATTGATTGATGGCACCTCATCAAGGGGACCAAAGTCTATTGCACAATTTCCCTCCAAAGACGCCAAAAAGCCCATCGTCCATGGTACAAAACTGTTCTTTAAGAGGAAGAACTTCTTGGTGACTGGTGGACAACATTCCTGCTTGATCTACTTCATCGCTCGAAAGTCTGAGACTGTATTGCTATCCTTCTTCTATTGCTGCCCCCAACATCCTCTTGAGGCCTACCTTTAGTTGAGTCATCACTTAGTTCAGGCTCTGGGTCTTCACGTTCCATCCTTGAAGCAACTGCAGGAAGTGGTATGCTTGGCTGCCTCACTTGTCCTTTGACTTGCTTAATGGCTTCTTTGCATAGCTCACATGCGAACTCCGAGTGCGATCAATCATGAAGTTTGCACCAATTTGGAAATAGTAGCACCTCCAAATCCACTTGACATCTTAGTTCAGACCAATCCTTTGCTAATCTGGAGACGAGCTGGTCATATCTTTCCACTATTGGGTCCTCATCATCACTTGAAAAAGAAGCTTGATGGTAGACAACCGTGGCAAGTGGTTGTTCCCACTCCTCCAAACTTTCATTTTCAGATTTTCGATCACTATCATTGACAAAGGAGAAGTCTTCCAATTTGATTTCACTTAAGTCTTTGTCATCATTTTCTATTTTTACAAGGTTGTCATCCCTTTCCTCTTTCTGATTTTCAACATTTGAGTTGGCTATCCTAACATCCACGGCTGCAAACTTCATTAGTTCATCGTCACCTACCAATTGCTCTTCTTCTGGAGTGGAGGACTGCCTTTGATTGGTGGAGGAAAGGCCTTCTAAATTAGTTTCAATCAGATTTTCACCAAGGCACCTTGATGTCCTAGTGAAATCTTCATCTTCCTCATGGTTTTCAACTTCAATGTCTGCTGCTCCAACATTAGCTTGTATCAAATTTCTTGGTTCATCCTTACTTTACTGTCCTTCGGATGTTGAAAGCTCTTTTTCCTAATGGGATAACTTCTCTTCATTGGGAGTTGGATGCTCCAACTTGTTCGAACAACCCTTGGCTTGAGCGATCATTTTTGTGCATTGTGAAATTTGCACCAACTAGACATCAATATTTCCTCCAATCTTGGTCCATCCTTGCTGCTCAAATGTTCCTGGATCAGCTCCTTGAACACCTTGGTTTCCATGGTTGTCAGCTCTTCCTCCAGGTCTTCGGGGGCCAAGGGTTGGTATATTTCCCAAAAAGGAATTTCTCCCTGCAATACCCTTTCAATCCTACTCAGAAAAGTGAGACACCCCAATTCATTATGCCTGTGAGTGCAATGGATCAACATCTATCCGCCAACACGAATTGCCGTAATGGCTTCTTCAGTCTTCTATTTAAATCTGCATGTAGCTGAGTGATGTCAATCCGTACATGCTACTCCATTTCGACTTAGCTTCTTTTGCCTTAAGAATTTTCTGATTTTTTAGCATTAAAAGAGATCTCCTTATCTCAAATTTTTTCTTTGAAAGTGCTCTTCTCGAAGTGCCAACTTTAAGATTTGTAGCCTCAACATGTCATGCCCTCTTTCTAGCGCCAGTTCTGTTGATGTGTTTTTTATGCACTTCTCAACACAGGCAGTGCGTAGGTGCACTACCTCTCTTGAAAGACAATCTTCCACAATTAGATTGTAGAACACTATCCCAAGGTCTCTAATGTTAGATCTTGACGGTGCTTGGAATATCTCAGTTGTTTGATATGATTTGTTGGAATCACAAGATGGTCTTACAGATGAGTTACAAAGCAAGGAAGTTGGATCTGCAAATGAAGTTCTTGAGATGGGAGAGTTACTGTGCGTTTGTTGTAGGTTCAAACAACAGTCTTGAACTCCATTTTTATCATTGGATTTAGCTTTACAATGTGCAATGAACCTTTCCAAAGGTCACTATTAAAAAAAGGGAAAAAAGGGCAGGGGAGAGAGGAAGTTCCTAGACCTGAAACTATGAATGAATAGTGATCATGGAGGCTGCTACAGTAGACAAACTCCCTAAAACTAAGTTTTGCTTGACTAAGAGAACCTACAGCTACACAAAACTAGTGCAATCTTCTAAGGACTGCAGATTTTCAAATTACACACACACATCATGCACATGTAATTGAACTAAGTTGCAACAATGAAGTAAAGAGCTCAGACTAGCTTTGCAAAGTGACCCATCATCAATGAACCACAAAAAGCATGAGCTGAAAATTCATCAAATACTAAAACAACAATCACCATCACCACTCCCATTCTAGAAACTAACACCTAAACTAATAGGGAAGTTGAACCATGCATACATAAAGAGAAAACTCAAAAGGAACACCAATAAATCATGCAATGCTACTTTCTATTACTGCAGAGTGTTTTTACATCAGTTCTCCAACCTTTTACAAATGAGGGGCAAGCCCCTATTTATAGTTTTCCAAAGCCCGAATGAATGGTTAGGATTGAATTACATTGTGTGGCCCAAATTTGATTACATTAGGGTTTCACCTACCCCACAATATTCAACAATTAAAAATACATTCCCTGTCTTTTCCATGTTTTGTCATCTAGTGCTCAGGTGCTATAGCAATTTCCTAATTTAGTTGATTGTCCTTTTACTGTAGTTGAAACTGCTTGAAAGCTGCCCTTTGCTTGATGCATTTGTAGTGTTCTTCATTGGATCAAACATGCCTGTTGACGACTGTCATCAATGGATTGGTTGCCCTTGATTCAGGCGGACAACTCCCTTATGCCTTCTTCAAGGCCACCCCTTTGCGTTTTTGTCATTGAACTTCTTGGCACAGGCCTTCTTCTAATGCCGACCCTATTGGTGGGTGCTAGGGGGAGAGGTGAACATGAAATGAATGGTGACAAGAGCGATGCGCTTTTCCTTGTTCAACTTTCTCAATGGGTCTCCTTGACGAACCCGCGGTAGGATTCTTGAATCCTGCATACATGAAGTGTCGTAAGTGCTTTCATACACAAATCAAGGAAAACGTTAGTCAAATCTTGCAAAATCCTTGTTAGATCCATCCATGCATAATCAAAAGATCATAATATTCATATTTGGAGCTCATTTGAACCATAAACATTAATGCTGGCCCAAGGGGGCAGGCAGCAAATGAGGGACAACAAACCGGAAGAGAAGTTCCCGAACCTCACAAAACTTAGCAAAACCAAGATTTTTCAATTATAGCGCATGGGAAAAGGGGAAGGAAGAGTGCCCAGAAGAACTTCCTTAAGATTGGACTTATTTGAAAAAAACCAGAAGCTTGGAAGGGGAAAGCCGGAGGGTCACCGCCCTTTTGAAAAGTCAATGAGCACACGGCGGCTCGGAAGGAAAGTCCCGGACAGCGACGGAGGGGTGGAGTCTCGGAAACGACCACGGAGGGACGGAGTCCCAGAAATAGCCACGGAGGGGCCGGGTCCCAGAGGCTGGGTTGTCAGGGCTCCACGAATGTTCAAAACGGCCACGTAGGGGACGGGTCCTGGAGGCTAGGTCATCGGGGCTCTACGAATGTTCAAAACGGCCATGGAGGGGCCGGGTCATGGGGGCTCCACGGATGTTTCAAGATGACCACGGAGGGATGAAGTCCCAGAAATGGCCACGAAGGGGCCGGGTCTCGGAGGCTGGGTCGTCGGGGCTCCACGGATATTCCAAAACAACCAAAGAGGCACGAAGTTTCTGAGGGAAAGTTTCAAAACCACTGAAACTTAATGGAACGTTGACGAAACCTTGGCAGTTCACTTAAGCACCAAAAACACATCCCAAATCCACCAGAAAATTTTCCCCAAAGTAAAAAATGTGGAAAGTGGACCGTCGGGGGTCCACAAATGTTTCAAAACAACCAAAGAGGGAGGGAGTTCCAGAGGGAAAGTTCTGAAACCACCGAAACTTAACGAAATGTTGACGAAACCTTGGCAGTTCACTTAGGTGCCACAAAAACATCCCAAATCCACCAAAAAGTTGTCCCCAAAGTAAAAAATGTAGAAAAAAGCGAATCGAGCGATCAGGGACCAAGTCAATAGGAACAAAACAAAGGGTAGAAAAGGGACGGGGGACTTTATTTCTCCCCAGGTTTGAATACCCCAAGTAGGTGAATTTGGGTAGGGGGATTTGATCGTTTGAAGGCACATGACCAATTTGGGCTTGGAAAACGGGGCACACAAAACAAGACAGGAGCAGAGCAGCCTATCGGGTACGAAAAAAGGGGGTCCCTGCCTACGGTGGGGCATGTGTGCAAAACATGCACAACAGGTCCTAGCTTAGGGTTTTGAAAAATATTTTTACAAGTTTCTAAATTGATTCTTATGGTTTCCAAATTATGGTTTTAGCTAGTGGGTTATAGTTTCAGATTTTTATGAAATTAAGCTTGAATGCAAATGTAAAATATGACTAAATGACCACTTAGGAGAGCTAGTTTGAAATGCAATTTTGGATATTTTTTGTGTCTTAAGTTTTTAAACATGCAATGATATGTATATGCTTTGCAAAATGACTAATTTTTTTATATTTTTTAGATTTAAAGAAAACAAAAATACAATCCTAAAACCCTAAATGAGATGTAAAGTTAATGTAAGTTTAAACAACCCTAAATGAGATTCAATTCAATGCAATGCAAATAAATGTAAAATCTAGATCTAGGGTTGAAATAGATTCCAAAATTAGAAAAATGCAATGCTCAAAAGTCGGGTTCACCAAAATGAAATGACAAATAATAGGTGCATCAATAGAAATATAGAAACATAGGATTATGATGGACCTATCTTCCTACTTTCATTAGTAAATGAGATCCACATAAAGAATTGACTAACTACCTTTAGGAGAATCAATTTTATTGAGGAATCTTTAGATTTCCTTTTTGTGCCAGGACGAGGGTCTTGGTCAAACAACACTTTGGGGAGAAAAACTAAAAGTAACAAATCAACACCAAATTGCAATCTAACACTTGGAACAACAAGATTAAGCTCAATACTGACATAACCAAAAAGTAAAATGTAGATCAGAGAAGGGTAGAAGCATGTGTACCGGTCACCAAAATTGCTTTTCTGAAGCTGATCTGGGACTCATTCACCTAGGGGTGAATGGGTCTTGAGTTAGGGTTTTTCTACAACCTTCAGGAGCTTCTGCTATAGATTTGAGTCTTCTAATTTTCCCAGATTTTAGGTTTGGAAAGCCAAAAATAATTTCTATAAGTGAGTTTCCGTGAGAAGATAAAACTTTGACAACTTTTGCAGCTTTGACAATTTCCCCAAATATGATCTTCAAAAGGTCTTCAAGATTTCTTCCACCTAAATCTATAATCACAAATCAAGAGGGAAAAATGTTTTGTTTTTGGTGAATGGAGGTTTGCCTTGGTTAAACCCCATTTTAGTAATCAAACCTTGAAATGAATACAAACATGAAAGAGGGAATAAAGAATGAACAAAGCTATGTTACCACTGAATAAACTCTTGAATAGATCTTGAATGAATGTCTACAACTTGCATGAAATGGCCTCAATGGATGTGGATCTTGACACTTGAATCTTTGCTTGAAATAGTTCTTTGAATAGTTGATAGGATCATAAACCTACATCACCATATTAGCTCCAAAAACATGCATGATACAAGAAGACTTTGACATGACAATTGGATCTTGATTGCTACAATAAATCTTCAATAATTCTACCTTTGAATGCTCTTGAAAATGCTCTTGATCATCAAATTTTCTATAGGAATGCTATCATCAAATTGCTAGCTTGAAAATATTAGATGAAACATAGTGAAATAACCTTATATTTATAGGTATGTATCCTTAATTTCTTGAAATTCAAATTTGACAAGCTGACATTGAAATATAGATTTGAAAACATTAAAATACCGCCAAAAATATAATTTAAATTTAGGTCCTAGGTCTTAGGGAGAACCCATTCGCCCATGGGCGAATGGGTCCTAGGTCCCTAAACCTAGGACACACATTGCTCAATGAGAAGTTTTATATTAAGGAATTAATGAATTTCAGGTTTCCCCTTCGGAAAATGTAATTAGATAGGCTTGGAAAATGAATTGAAGGGCTAATTAAGGCCAAATTAAGCTCAATTAATTAAAGGATCCCTAAATAAGTATGAAAGTATAAATAAATACAATTTACAATACTAAATTAAGGCATACTTAAGTTCATTTTAACTAGGAGGGCCCAAACAAGTGAGAAAATGTAAAGGGATACATTTTCTGTCACTACACTAACTAGGATGATGACAAGTGTCTTAATGGACTATGTCATGTGACAACTAGAGATAATATCACATGTGTACTAGAGACTTCTAGAAATATTCCCAGCTCCTCAAGTAAAACTTAACATGTGTGAATATGACCTAACTAATGACTAGTTAGATAATGTGCCTTGTTCACACTACAAAATTTAAACCATATATGAAATAGCCTTGTTCACACCAACAAATACGACTAAGAATGATAATAAAAATATAACTATGATCAATCATGGTAGATTGATATTTAAAAATGTTATATAATTATAGGATAGTAAACATGCTCACTAGTGGTACTTACTTGTGTCTAGCTAATGCATATTAGATATGTAGATGAAGGATGCTTTCACTTTTGACATAATTAGAGTAATTGTGAATGCAATAAATTAAAATGAGAAACAAAATCTCACTCCAAGGTGCCAAAGATAAAATAGAAGCATATATAGAACATTAAATAAAATATAATTAATAGAGCATAAAATATAAGTGATGAGAAAGTAAATAGCCAACAATGTCATCATAATCAGGGGGTACTAGATCTATTTGAATTGTAGCATAAGATGTATCAAATACATCAATGACCCCATGAATTTATCCTCTTATTTAATATCTTCATTTATAACATGGTCATGAGATGTAGCTTGAAATTTAAAAATAAATAAATATATTCATCCTCACTAGCATTAGAAGAACCTTGTTGTTCATTGCATCATGCCGAGGAGTGAAATATGTACTTCTATACTCATTATTATCCTCTACATGTGTGTTCACATATTTATCAATAAGTTCATGGAGTTTGTATTTAAGTTTGATGCATCTACATATAATAGTGGACGTGTCTGATGGCAATCACAAAATATTTAGCTTTTTGTGGGATATACTTAGATGTATCAATTAGTTTTATGGTCTAGGTAGAGTGATTAGTTCATTTTGCACAAGTTATTTCAACACTACACATGGAGGAGTTTCCATTCTAGTGAATTTTCTATGTACTTGTGGTTTTATTTGTTTCATGTTTGTATGATGATCATCAATGTTGTCAACATGTAAATCTATTCTCATTGACCCCATTTTAAAGTTTGATATTGATGAAAAATCATGGGAGTGAGAAGTGCTATTAACACAATATAGTATAGATTTTTTTTTTTAACAAGGTATGGTCACAGTGGTATAAGCTAAAATACAAAGGAGAATCATTAAAAATACTTTCTCTTTGATCATTGGAATTAATCAATTGGAGAATAATCTTTGAAGCTCATTATTAGGTAGATTAAAGTTTAACCAAGATGCTTCAAAATCCATGCATATTCTCATTGATTGTTTCATGCGTTTCTTGTTTGCATTCTTGTAAATTGATAATTATATTTTTAGGCTCAATATTACATTGAAAATAATCCACGAAGGCTTCAACTAAGTGTAAAAGAATGGAGAGAAGGATCAGGTAATTTGTGCAAATATTCATGCACATAATTTATCCTCATAGTAGTATTCTTAACATATAGTTTTCAATGAACATATGTGAATAAATGGACTACTTTTACAATTATGCATCGTAAAACTAGATGGCATAAATCCCATTGGTGGAGGACAAACAATACACCATATGCTTGGGGATTATGTAATATCCCATTCATGTAATATTCTCTAAATTTTGCAACTCACTTGTAATGGTAACCTATTAGAGTAAAAGGTTGGGTGGTGAAGATGAAATAATGGGGCTAGAAGTACTCGAATGTGGAATGATAGACATGGAAGGCATACAAGTAGAAAAATGAGGCGTAATAGAAACACATGGGATATATCTGGTTAAAGGAGAAGTGTAAGTGGTTTGATGCGCATGTAATGAGACTATAATTAAGTATAGTCATGGAAAATGTGGTATTAAAGGTTCGAAATCTCATTGGGGGGGGGGTGGGGAAAGGGTGATCACTAGCTATAGAAGTGGGAAGGGGGAGAAAACAAATGGAAAAGTTTTTAAACTCAACGAAACATTAAGAAAATTACGGATAGGATTGAAAGCTTGGGAAAATAAAATCATTATAATTATCATTATATAATTTTTATTTTTTATTTTTTTATTCTTTTTGAAAACTTATATATTAAATACATTCTCTTCTACGCTTCCAATTCCATTAATGTATTACAATTATCAATTTTTCTTTTTCCAAAAAACTTGATATTCTTGAATTGTATCCATCTCCTCTTTTAATCATTATAATTACAACTATTAACATACAACATAAAATATAACAAAATCCCATTTAATTCTTTAATTAATCTCATTTGTCCCCACATTAAAAAAAATTCTAAATTACCCTTTATAATTACTAAAATTTTAGTAAAACCACCCATAATGTTAATCAAAATAAAACATAAAAATTCAATGACACAACTGCATGATACATTCACCAGGCCATATCCCCAAACTCAAGCAGAGAGTCCCCACACATCTAATGCAGCGGAGAGGGGCATGAAATTAAAACTTTAGAAATTATAAAGAAGAAACACTTCTTCTGAACTGCTGTTTCCCGCGCTTCAAGCCTCTAATGAAGAGTAATCTACAAATTTGCGATATCTGATGGTGTTTGAGAAGTTTTTCGGGGAGAGTATCCCAACAAATCTCTTAACAATTAAAGCAAACAAACAAAGTCATTGTCATCGGGACTAGAAGCCAACGAGTAAAAACAACATAGCGAAAGGTCTTAAAAGCAAGTTCTATCATCCGAACAAGAAGCTAGCGCCTTAAACCAACATTAGGCAAAGATTTTAAGCAAATCTTTATGAGGGCCAAAGCCTTTTCCATCAATAAGTATCTTGTGTCCATGTCAGCTATGGGCAGTGTGGACGAAACCTTATCCTCGTTGGCCAACCAGAGTCCTACAAGCTCACGTGTCCACGTCTTAGATTAATCATCATTTACTGTAAATCCCAATCTCTTAAATCTCCTAATTCTACATTAATTCTTATATATAGGGGAGAGGGTACTGCAGCATCAGGAATGGCTCCATTCACCCAAATGGCTCATCTGGCTGCGTTCCTGGTGTTTATTTGCAGTCTTTGGGCTGTGGGTTATTGCGGGGAGGCTGGTTATGGTTACCGTCTTGTTTCTATCGGCAATGGGCCTGATGGGAGCATGATTGGAAGCTTGGAACTCATACGAAAGACTGATACATACGGTCCTGATATTCCTAAGCTTCGGCTTTATGTCAAGTATGGTTTGTGTTTTGTTGCTTATACATTAGTTTTTCTCGTTTTCACTTCAAATGTGTTTTGGGTTTCATCATTATGTTATGAATGCGATTGTTTCATCTGATTTTTGATTGTCTGGTGTTTGGGTGTTCTGATATTTGTTTTCTGGTCTGCTGAATTTCTATTGAGGGTTTGAATCTTTGCTATTTTTTTGGAGCTACTAGCCACTGTGGATTAGGGATGTTTTGTTATGCTTTGGGTTTATAAGGTTTCTTATCCCTAATGGAAAATGTGTATCATATGAATTGTATTTTGGAATGTTCTGAATACGAATCCGGATGCTGGTAGATTATGGGAATAGCTAGTTCAATACATCTATCATTTTGGATTGAGGATTTCAACGATTTGGGTATGGGGGTTCATGCCGTGTTTTATATTTACAGCGACTCTGGGTCTGATTTGGGTCGTTTTGATGTGTTGGGTCTGCTTGATTGATCTACTTGCAAATGTATTTAGTATGTATGGTGCCATCTTTGTTTTAGTTATGCTAGGTAAGACTAACATGCTGAGAGATGGTTCTAAGTGGAGTTGTACATGTGATTGGGATGCACATCGTGATCACTAGCTTATTTTCCTTATTTGATCAATATGTTGATGAATCTCTTTTATGCACACACTTAAACTGTATCTTGCATTGAGTCTTACCTGCTTCTTTCCTGAAATCTTGTTTTTAATCCTTTTGGGTTGAGGATAGGCCTGATGAAGTGAGGTTTCAATGCAGGCATGAGTCGCAGGACCGGGTGAGAGTTCAGATAACAGATGCAGAGAAGAAGAGATGGGAAGTTCCTTATAACCTGCTTCCTAGATCACAAGTACCTGCTGTAGAAGGAAGCCAGATTTCCAATACAGTCAACCCTGTGTTTGAATTCTCCGAGTTTTCAGGCAATGAGTTGGTCTTCTCCTGCACAGCTAATCCATTTGGATTTGCTATCAAGCGCAAATCCAATGGAGAGGTCCTGTTCAACTCCTCGTATGGCAGCTTGGTTTTCAAGGATCAGTATTTGGAAATCAGCACAATCCTTCCCACATCAGCTTCACTGTATGGGTTCGGAGAGAACACACAGCCCAATGGGAATAAGATTAAACCCAATGAGGCTTATACTCTTTTTACAACTGACATTGCTGCCTTTAATTTAAACACAGATTTGTATGGTTCCCATCCTTTTTACATGGATTTAAGAAAGGGAGGTTTGGCTCATGGAGTTCTATTGTTGAATAGCAATGGGATGGATGTTTTTTATACTGGTAGTAAGCTGACATACAAGATTATTGGAGGTTTGCTGGACTTCTACTTCTTTGCAGGCTCGTCTCCACTAGATGTGGTTCAGCAGTTAACTGAACTCGTAGGACGTCCAGTTGCAATGCCCTATTGGGCTTTTGGTATGTCCGTACATGCCCTACTCTGCAGTTTTTTGCTTTAGTATTGTATTGTTTATTGGGTGTCAAATATTTTACAGAACATGCAAATCATCTATAATAATTAGCTAAAGTATCAGCTGACTGAGCTTTGTTGGTTATGTACTATACTGAGTAGTGAAGTTCTTGGTAATTTTGGTTTTGGGTTAAATAATTTTTTAGATTCCTTGTTTTGGGAGCTCTGGTAAGTAGGTTTGTTTGGTTTATTCATTTATATGTGGGATACAGGGATTTGATTTTCAGGTTTGCCGATATGTTTAGAATAGAAAATGAAATCCCAATTTCTGCTATCGAAATGCTTGGAATGTGTGTAACCTGAAGCAGGTTTTATATGTGGCATTCGTATGTCATCTTTTTGTCTAATTTTCTGTGCAGATCTAATAAGAATATTTAACAAAATATCTTATTTATTTTCTTTGCTCGAGCAAAGCAGTTCAAGTATTGATTTTCTTTGCTTGAATAAAGCAGTTCAAGTATTGATTTTTTATTGAGAGAATATTAATAATCAGATTCTCAGTCATGTAGCTGTTTATCTATGATAAATATCATAATGTAGTTATTTATAGAACTTTCAGTGCAATTGTTATACTATCAAGCTTTCTTTTAGCTTAGAAGTTGTATTTCAGTAAATTACCTAGAATGTTGGGGATTAGGAAAAGCTAAACTTTAGCAGGAGGGAACCAGTTATATTGGTTAGGTGGTTTTTACCTTTGCAGAAGTAATCTGCCAGAGCCAGTATTGGGTTCCGAGAACTGGTTAATCCAGTTGCATTGGGTTTCGAGATCTGGTTTATCCAGTCAAATTGGGTCCAAGGATCCTGTTATCTTGTTTAAGGAATGTGTCAGAGTTGTTATTTGGCTTTATGTTGGAGCTCTGTCATTTCAGTGGTCCATTTCCCTAATTGCATGGCAACATGCAGGTCTGCTACCCGTATTCTTTAAATAATAATAATAATATTATTTTATAGTCCACGATACCAGGCGATCTGTTTTTGGGTTTACAGACGGCTTGCAGTATATGGGACTCCTCGTACTCCCGATATAAGGGAGGCACCTAACTCGTGCTCCACAATACGAGGTGTACATACCTTACCCCTGCAAGATTTGAACTTGTGACCTCTCTTTCAAGAGTACAAGTTCTTCCCCTACATCACCTTAAATTTTGCCGCAGCACCTGTACCAATTTTTTTGCATATACCTTATGGGTTCATGGGGCAAAGCTTATTTGAGAATTTCTATCAATGTAAGATTAAATGTCTTTAAGACTAGTTAATTGGGTTAATATGGGTCTAGAATTGAAAACATAAAACTTCTACTTTTTTTGATCTCCGTTAAAGATTGATTTGTTGTATTTCTTTCCCACGCATCAATGCAATTAACTAAGGGGGACATATTTCATGGGGTTTTAAATTTGACAGTCACCACTTAACCAGAGCTCTGTTGAATGAAGCTTAATGTTGGCATGGTTTTAGTGATGCTAGGTTATGACTAAATGATTATAATGGCTGTTGGCAGGTTTTCATCAGTGCAGATGGGGATACAAGAATGTTTCCGATGTAGAAAATGTGGTGAACAATTATAAGTCGTCGAAAATTCCTCTGAATGTTATATGGAATGATGACGACCACATGGATGCGGCCAAAGATTTTACTCTTGATCCTGTCAACTATCCTGAAAATAAGCTGCGCCCTTTTCTCGATCGAATTCATGCCGATGGTCTTCACTATATTGTCCTCATCGACCCAGGTATGCCATCTGTACCCCATATTTTTTTGTAGAACGTTTTTTAATTTACGGCAGGCGTTTGTAACTGAATGTAATTTATTTATATCAGATGTCAGTCATTTTTAATGCGTTTTAAAGTGAATCTTTAGAAGATCACAATTCTTTTAATTGAGAGAGATGGTTATGTAGACCCCACGTGAATTTTTTAAATGTGTTTAAGAAGATATTTTCGCGATATTTAAAGGAAATCTGCCGATATGTGGATGGAGAAAAATGAGAAGTGGTGTTAGTTATTGCGAAAGACAAGACTTCAATAGGATATTGACGTTTCTGGTCATTACATTTATTTTATGTAATGGAGAGGGCATTATGTTTTAATTCTTATGATGTTAGTAAATAGAAGCCCCATTAAAAAAAGGAGATTCTTGACCTTGATTGCAAGCATTCATTTAGGTAGTTAGCTTTGTAATATTAGGGGTGAGGACGTATGGCCATATACTTGAACCTCATATTGAATTTTTATGAAAAATATTGCATGATTTCATGTCAATAAGAACTTAAAGTTTTTTAGGGTTTTGGGTATTCAAATTATAATCACATTAATGATGTCTTCATTGAATTGTCTAAAAATATTCTAAAATTAAAACATGTATTATTGATTCTCATGTGTCACAATATGATTAAATGTGGCGTGTTAAAAATATAATTACACATAATAATTTTTTATTAAATTTCTACTCATAGTCATAAGTGTATAACAGCACAACTACTATTAATTTTAACATATTTTAGTGTATGGCACCACTATAATGACTATTGATGCGATCCTTTCCGTACTTCACTATTAATTAATTTAAAATATTAGATTAAAAAATTATTAACAAATGAACCGACACTTTTAAAGTCAAAAACTCATACCCACCAGCTCCTTTCCCTTGGGCAAAAGTGCCTTTTCTGTGGCAGTCCTATATGTCCGAAAAAGTGATTCCGGCCCTTGAAATCATTCACCAGCATAGGGTACTGCAAGATATGTCGCCACAGTATTCCCGCGTTAATAGTGGCGCGAATTTTAGTTGCTTAGCATTGTAGGACCCTCTTTTTGACGATTTTTTTTGAAAAATGTTCCTACGAACCATTATTAAAGTGATCCTTTCGTTAAAAAGTCTGACCGATGGATAGAAAGGATGACAATAAAAAAATATTGTTGTTCCAATCGTTCGTGCGATTTGGTTTCTTCGCGGAGCCTTGAAAAATCTTGTGACAATGTGGACCCCTCACTGTGCCGCCTAGTGCGCATACTTTATGTGCGATAAATGTGGGTCATCTTTTTTGGAGAATTTTGGTTCTGCATAGACCTTGCTTTTTTGTGTTTGTCCCCACTTCTCAGCCAAGCATGTGAGAATATTTGGGACAGGAGAGAGGGGTCGTTAGAAGGTTGATTTTTTTGGGTCTTTTATAAAGATAAAGACGAACGATGGCAATGGCCGCAGACCCGTGACAAGCGCTTATTAAGTGGAACCCACGACTCTTTAATGCACTTCACATGCATAATTTTATTGCCGGCTGCGGCCTGCAAGAAACTAAATTGAATGTCGGCGTGTTAGTCGTGGTCATCTATGCAAAACAGAAATTATCTGGCACGTATTTCTAGCACGTCTCTTTCAAATCAAAGGAATTGGGATTCTTTGGTCCTCCTCATCTGGCCCATTTGATAAGAAGTCTTTATAATTGACATTTGTCATAGAGATTTTTTAGGGGAGAAAATCTAATAGTTGAGCATTTTAATTTTGAGTCTATCAAATCTTACATGTCAATTTTAAGCACTGTTAATTTTTTTTACAGTATTCTATTAGACAGACCCTTATAACTAAGCTTTCAAGTCCACACTAACAAATATGATGCCACATCATCATGCTTTTTATTGAGGTGTCCAAAAAGATCCAAAAAAGGGTAGAGTGATAGTTGTGAACTAACAGCATGGTCTCATGGGGGGTTGGGCTTCTATTTTCATGGAGTAGGAGGTCTCGTGGGAAAAAGAAAGTTGTGCTACAAGTTTAGTTGGAATCTTTTCCAAAAAAATAACAGCCTCTACCTTTTAGGATTGAAGATATGAGTGGGTGAAATTGAGGTGGGGCAAACAATTGCTCTTATTTTTATTTATTATTTATTTATCAAAGTATTGCAGTTCATTCATTAAATTTTGGAGCTAAAATGTTTAAGCTGAACTGCATTATTAAACTCATAGGAACAACGGCTTTAAAATATTCCTAAAACATCTCAACGACACCCACTGATTTATTTTGGGAAGCCTCCCTCCATAGGACCTTACCCTAAGTTATGTTTTATTGGTGTGTTGATGTCACATTAGATGATTTGTTGTTTTTTAGATCTAAGGAATATAATTCATTCAATTAGGAGGACTTATGATCAACATCAACGACCTTAAAGTCACAACTACTAGTGTTATATTATTAAAGGTCGTTGTGACTTTAAGGTCGTTGATTGTCTTGTTTTCAATCTTGAATGTTGATATTTTTATTATTATTATTAATATTTGTATTTTTAATTAAAAATTTATTTTTAAAGTGAATCAAGTATTTGTTTTATGAGATGGTATTTGAAGTTTTCAATGAAACACAATGCTACATTGATGAGTTATTTGAATTTTTTTAGGTTATTTTTTAACATCATTTTTAAGGGTAAATTTTGATTAATAAAAAGGATAATTATTTACATCAAAGAGATAAAGTGTAAAATTGTTATTGATTATTTGACAATTGAATTAGATAATGTTTAAGTGTAGTGTTTTAGTAGAAGCCCTTTCTAAATATAGAAAATAAATTAACCTTACAATTAATTTAATAGGTTAGTATAAATGATAAATAAATTATTAAAGATTGTAACCAAAAATTAATATGGATTGTGAATTTGAAATAGAAATGTGTAATTGGTTGAGATAGAATTAAGGTTTACTTAGAAAATAGTATGTTGATGTTATTGTTGAGACATGATAGAGATGTGGTAACTAGAATTTAGAATTGAATTAGTGAGTAGAGACATTTGACAATTAAATTTGAGATTTCTAGATGTTGGGACTAAATTGTGTTTATGAGTTGGTCTTGGGATGCTATTTCTTGGCATGATTTTGACCTTTGTAGAGTTTCAACTATGAGATCTATAGAATTTGCTTGTCATAGTGTATGGTTGCATATGAGAAAATGTGGTGGTAGAAAACACATTGGAAGGTGTACTATGTATAATGAGAGTTCGATTTCTTTGATGATAGTTAGGCCTTGAGGTTGATTTGATTAGATTGAAATAGATAAGTTAATAATGTACTACCAAGTAAGATGAGACTAAGTTATGTTTGAGACTAGTAAGATTGATTAAATTTGAGAATTTAGGATGTTTAATTGATAATGAAAGTAAAACCTACGATGATGTCTTCCAATTCAAGTCTTAAGATATGATTTGAAACTAATGGCTCATAGATTGGCAAGTAATGACTACATTCTATGTTTGTCAAGTCTAAAGCGAAAGATTTGAAATCTAGTTGATAGGACCACACATGCAACCTAGTCCAGGGAGACAAACCTTGAGAATTGGGTTAGTATCTATTTGAAGTGAAAGATTTTACATAATTGAGTGCTAGAATTAGGTTTAGGGTTAGTAAATGTGTTAAAAGAGTCAAGTTGAAGCATTAAAACAATACTTATGGATTTTTTTCTTTGCGATAAAAATATTAATAAGTTTAACATTACACATTATATGAAATAATGATTTTAATTTTTATAGTAAACTAATATTAATCATTAATTTAATTTATGTATTAACATCCATGAAATGCTGAAATTAAAAGAGATTCAATATATATAGAACAAAAAGAATGTAGGGAGAAAAAAATAAAAACAAAACAAATAAATAACAAACAATACAGCAAAGAAAGCATAATCATAAAACGTTTTTTGAAAGTCTTAATATTCTTATAACATGGGGGGCAACTCCAAAACCCGCCTGGATAGCGGAGGAGGCTTAAGTTGTGGGTTTGCTCCCCATGGTCTTGGATTCGACTCCGAGGTCTAGATTTGCCTGTTGTACGGGGTGTGTGGGAGTCCCGTGCAACCTAGGAGGACTAGTCTCACCCCAACTCGCCTCATGTACCCAAGATACGGGCTGCTGCGTCGCTGAGCTGGACCGCGGGGATTCCTCCTAGTAAAAAAAAAAAAAAAAACATTCTTATAACATGAATTTAATTTATTAATATACGTGGAATGCTAAAATTGATCAACAAGATTGAAACAAATTACAAACATTGGAACGCAAAAAAGCACACTCCAAAGATGTTTTTTCAATGCCTTTACCTTCCTAAAATTAAGGTCACAAAAATGTGATTGGCGTGAGGACAGATTTCCGACAATTTATTTGACCATATAGCTCAGGTTTTCTATATTAAAATATCCATGAAAAATAAGTGTTTTTTAACTGTTGGTTGACTATACTCAAACATTACTCTGAATCAATGGTTAAAAGTGATTAAAAAAATTAAAAATTGTATGAGGTGATAGTAGAGGGAACTGGTAAAGCTGATTTGACAAAAGCGTCGAACCAAATTTGATTTGACAAATACATTTTCCCATTATTTGAATTAATTTGATTTGGTAAAGTATTTTCCCGTCATTTGAATAAATCTTGTTTGTGGTTATTTCTGGTGCAGGGATCAATGTAAATGAGAGCTACGGTGTCTTTCAGCGTGGAATGGCTGAGGATGTGTTCATAAAGCATCAAGGACAACCTTTCATGGGTCAGGTATGGCCGGGTGCTGTCTATTTTCCGGACTTCCTAAACCCCAAGACAGTTTCTTTCTGGGCAGATGAGATCTCTCGCTTCCACAAAATGGTTCCTGTAGATGGCCTCTGGATCGACATGAACGAGGTCTCGAACTTCTGTACTGGAAAATGCACCATCCCAAAGAACCGCCCTTGTCCGGGCCCGCAAGGATGGCTATGCTGCCTGGACTGTATCAACATCACTAGCACACGCTGGGACGAACCCCCATACAAAATCAATTGCTCAGGGAAGAGTGCCCCGTTGGGCTATAACACCATTGCCACCAGCTCTGTCCACTACAATGGCGTCCTAGAATATGATGCCCACAGTCTCTATGGTTTCTCACAGGCCATCGCCACACATGCTGCGCTCAAGAACTTGATCAACAAGCGCCCCTTTGTGCTTACTCGATCCACCTTTG
This sequence comes from Sequoia sempervirens, assembly GCA_007258455.2. Taxonomy (NCBI): domain Eukaryota; kingdom Viridiplantae; phylum Streptophyta; class Pinopsida; order Cupressales; family Cupressaceae; genus Sequoia; species Sequoia sempervirens. Next base: position 8,531 of record VDFB02368934.1, on the reverse strand, counting down.
TGGGCTCAGGGTCATATGGGGCCCATTGGACCGGCGACAACAAGGCCACTTGGGAGGATCTAAAACGCTCAATCTCGACAATCCTAAACTTTGGGATGTTTGGGATGCCAATGGTGGGTCGGACATTTGTGGGTTTTATCCAGACGAAAATGGAGGCACTAGCGAGGAGCTCTGCGGGCGTTGGATTCAGTTGGGCGCATTTTATCCTTTTAGCAGAGATCATTCCAATCAAGCCAGCAAGCGGCAAGAGCTTTACTTGTGGGACTCTGTCGCCAAATCAGCCCGCAAGGCCCTGGGCTTGCGCTACCGCCTTTTGCCCTATTTTTATACTCTTGGGTATGACGCCCATGTAACCGGGTCTCCCATTGCCCGACCCTTGTTTTTCTCTTTTCCTGAGGACGAAACTACGTATGATATAAGCACTCAGATGCTGGTGGGGCCTGGAGTGCTTGTATCCCCTGTGTTGCACAATTTAACTACCAAAGTGAATGCCTATTTCCCCAAGGGGAGTTGGTATAGCTTGAATGATATGTCCGAGGCCTTGATGTCCAAGGGAGAGTATATTACACTAGACGCTCCCATAGATACTATTAATGTTCATGTTTATCAGGGTTTGATTTTGCCCATGCAACAAGGTGGGTATACTACTAAGGAGGCTAGGATGACTCCTTTCACTTTGGTGGTTGCATTTCCTTTAGGATTTGAGTCTACTGGAGGAAATGCACAAGGATATTTGTATCTTGATGGAGGGGAGGATTTGGATATGAAGTTGGAAGATGGAAAATCTACTTATGTGAAGTTGTATGGTGAGTCTGATGGGAAGAAAGTTAGAGTTTGGACAGAGGTGCAGATGGGGCAATATGCTTTGGAGCAAGGGTGGATTGTGGAGAAGATCATGGTATTGGGACATTCCTCTTCTACTCACTATTCTCCAACAGTTTTGGAGCTCGATGGAAAGGTTTATTCTTCATCAACATTTGGATTTACTTATTCCTCGTCACTTTCAAGTAAAAAAGACATCAACCATGTTGGAAATAATGCTTTGGAGTTGAGCGGATTAGCTCTTCCTGTAGGTAAAAGCTTTGATTTGTCATGGACTGTTGCTTCCTAAACAACTAGTTTCTTATTTGGCAAGACATTGACTTGCGAATTGATACCACTCGCTAATACGTATACAATGTAATGGCATGAAAGCTATGATTGATGGGAGATTGTAGTGCTGCATCCAATAATTCCTTATCACAGGAATAGCAAATATCTTTCCTTCTACAAAATCATCAATAAAGTTTGAATGCACATTTCTGTTTCCCCCGAAAAATATCTACATGGTTCAATGCATAAAATGTCCTCTGCTGAATATTTTTCACTCAAGACGTGCTTTGCACAATTCAAATTAATTGTTTATAAATGTCAAGTGCTGGCTATGAAATTAAAAAAGTGGGATATAGGCTTGAAATTTATCGTAACGCTCAAAATATAAACAAAAATAAGTGGAGTAAAGGTTAGAAATTTGTTCAACTACGGCAAAATATAAAGAGGTGGGTTCCCTGAAACTCAATGGCCAGTTTGTGGAAAGTATGAGCACAGGCCTACATATTAATATTCAGTTAGTAAGCGTTAGATTGTTTGAGACACTCTGCACAAAAATATAAATGTCTGAAATTGTAAATTGAATTGAAAATAAAATTGTTTGTCTAATTGAACTAACAAATTTGGAAACCTTGGTATAATTATAGTTTTGAAAAATGGGGATTATTATCTTGGGATCACACTATATTTCTTTGCACTAATCTATCTTTAATCATAATCAACTCTATAATTTCATAAGAAAGAATGAACAGTCTAAAAAAAAGAGCTATGGCCAAGAGAAAGTAATAGTGGTGAATGTTAATAAATCAACCTGCTTATTCATGTCATGTATTGAGTTAAAAAAATATGTATAAACATATTAGAGATGTCATAGAGAGGAGGAAGAATCATTACGTTTATAATAAAATTACAGAGGAACTACTGTCCTTTGCAATGCATGAATAAGCTTAATCTGCGATGAGTTGCTCCTTTATATCTCATGAGAGTCTAACGAAGTTCTATCAATTATGGTTGTGTATTTTTTCAGTAAGGATCAACAACTTTTAAAAGTACAATAATAGCAAAGAAGATGCTTGGTTTGTTTTTATGCCCAACTGATCCCTGAAACTATCTAGGGAAATGGCCAGTTTTTATGATCAAATGTTTTAGGAGGTTCGGCAACGAACGTAGAAGGATTTAACAATTTTCTCCTCTACATTTTAGGCTGTACAAGATCTAGGAGGGTGGTCTTTCACAATATATAATGGAATTTCACATAATTCATATCAGGATATTGCTTTAAAATAAATATGCTTTTTTAAGATGATCAAGAATTACAGATAAAATAGACTTAATTGGTTCGATTTTTGGAAATTTCTGTTTATTGGTACCGAGAAGGTAGGAACAACTTTACACAATAACTTACAACATGAAGGGAAATGTGATTTTGAATTTTGATGACCATGGATATGCAATCAGAACTTACATCCAGATTGGTGCCTTAAAACCTAGGCAATGAAGCCGAAGAAAATACAATTAGATCCTAAATAACAAATTTTAACTTAATTCTGTGAAAGCTCATATATCAATGCCTTACAATGATACTTTTCAAAATTTACAATCAACTCTTCTTAACAATCCCTATATACATTCAAAACCCTCAAGATTTCTTATACAACAATTTAGTGTATTACTTGAATAGAAGTTATAAAATAAACATTCATATGTAGAAAATTTGCAGCAACGAACAAAAATGATCCTCGATCAATTTGTATTCGTAAGTGAAAAGAAGTATACAATTTATGAGACAATTGATTGAAAAATTGTCACAAATACCCATATATGAAACTAGTACTACTATACAGAATTAATAATTCTTCCTTGAAAACCTAGACGAGACTAATAAAAACTTAGATTATAGACTCTCTGCTTACATAAATCCAAGATCCTTAACAAGTGGCCCTGAATTTCTTTTTATAGAAACAAGGGATCAATAAGCTTCAAGCCATGGACAAATGCCACATTTTCATTTGACAATCTTGTCCAGGATCAAACATAAATAAGTTACAACTGATTCGTAAAAGAGACAAAAATTTCACTAAATAACAAAACAATTGCATAAGCTGTTGAATAAGATACTTGTTGGTCTTAAAATGATGGAACACAATGGAGGGATGCATAATCATTTTGATTTAGTAATGATGAAGAAACATGGAGAAAGTGCATGATGATTCTTTTGGGTTTCTCTGAAACTAGTTGAGAATATTCCTTTTAGAAAATCATTGGAGTTGATGGTGATAGAGCCACAAAAGACAAAAGAGGGTCAAAATTGTAGGACACTTGTAGACGATTGAGAATTCCGAATTCCATGTTGTCACATGAGTTGGATATTACAATTTAGCCTTTGAAAACAAGATGGAGCTTAAATATCTGTTAGCCTATTATACTTCTCATCCCACCCTACATATACTCTTTCAGATGGCCACTCAAAAAGAGTATTTGGTTGACATGATGCTATATTCCAAATATTTTGCATCTACGAGTGCACTAGTCTCTTTGCAAAAATCATTTAAGCCAACCTCAATGGACATCAGCTTATCCATGGTGGTATTGAGTAGATCAGTGTCAACTTTGTTATCATTACAAATAAAGATAGAAAGAATAGGAGCTAATGCTCTAAAGCCTACTTTCCACTGATCAAAAGACTTGAGCTCTCCATTCTCATTTAAAATGCTTGGCATAATTTTTATCTTGATGTTCTCAAAAAGCTTTAATTTGGTCTTAACATTTTGTGCCAATTTGACCATGTATGCTTGCATTTCTCCCACTAATTTTTCCATGTTCTATGTGGGCATAATGTTAGTAGGCATATTGTTTTCAAATCTCGCTCCTTTATATATCCCTGCTAAACTTATAATTCTAGGGATCTATTTGTTCATTATGCTTACAAGCTGCTCTTAATCCATAGATACTCTAGCACAGGCATCTATGAGGTCTGAATAATCTTGGTGGGAATCTTCAGGATTCCCTAGAATTTTGGATACCCTATGCTTCTGGACCTCATCTACAATTTTGCTCATTTTCTTCTGCTGTTCACTCTTTGCATTCTTCACTTGCTTCTCAAGCTCTTTTAATTTTCTTAGTAAGGTCTTCCTTCTTTTTCATCAAGTTGTTTGCAAGCCTTGATGACAAGGAACCTGATTCCTTACTCTGAATTGGTGGGGGTGCTGCTTATATCTCTTGCACTTTTAGCTTGTTATGTTCAATAGTGAGTGCTACATGATCCGTCAATAATTTATCATAATCATCTTGTAATTTCCTTGTCGTGGCCTCAATGAATTTTGTAGTGTTAACAACTAATGGAGCAACTTGGGGGGCACTAGTATCTGAAACGTGGGGAAAGGGAAACCTTAGAGCTTTCACTTTAGGGTTTGGACACCTTTCCCTAATTTCATTTGAGATGTATGAAAATTGATGAGGGTTTGATTGGATTTGGACATGGTATATGATTGACATACAACCTGAAAGGCGGGTCAACTTGCCCTTGATCAAATATGAAAGTGACCTAAGGATGAAATGCAATGATTCAATTGACCTAATGATGCAAATACAATAGATCTAAGAAATCACAAACAAAAACAAGTTGAGCAGGATATTGTGCACTTGTGATATAATTTTGGAGCTAGAAATGTTGGACATAGGCGCCCTAGGCACCATTGTCTTTGTAGGGCTAATCTAGATATGTTTTCGTAGTCCTCTGGTCTTAGATTAGAGCTTCAGTTTCCCGCTTGTCACATTGTCATATCATAATCAGGTAATTCTGTAACTGAGTTTCTGTGAGTTCTCAAGGTGTAGGGTTTCAATTGCAACAATGAATAGTTGATCTTCAAACTTGAAATTTGCACATTCAAAGAGAGAAGAAAGGTTGTGCCATTTAGGGGCTTGCCTTGGTAAAACTCCGTGTTAGTGTTTCCACTTCCATAATGGCAATGCTAATGATAAAATGATAAATGATAGGAAGGAATCATGAATCCACAAAGTGCTACAACTCTCCACCCCTTAATGGCTTCTTTGAAGGATTGAAGTCATACACATCTCTTCAAGGCTTGGATTTCGCTTGCTCGATTTTCTTGAATTTCTTGGAGACCTACAAAGGGTTAGCCTTCACAAACAATATGATAACATAAACATAAACACACTCACATACATTTTGACATGATGTTTGGATCTTGAATTGCTGCAATAAATCCTCTAATGACTACTCTTGACTTGTTTGATAATGCTTGATCATGAATTCTCAAACTTGCTAGATAGATTTGAAATATGCAATAACTAGGCATTTATATGCAATTATTCTAATTTTTTGGAAATTAAATCCCGACAGTCAACTTTAGATATTTGAATTTCAAATAATAAAATGTTGACACCGACATATTTGAATTTGGAGCCAAAATAGGGGGACATAGGCATTAGAGTCCCAAGCCTATTTTCTAAAACTTAAAGAGTCGGGGGTAAAGTATTAAATGAGAGCATTTGTTTTGTGCTTGCAAATTATTGGTAAATGTTTAAAGTGGGTCATGAAATGCATAATTTAAGAAATTAAGTGTTCAATTAGGTCCAATAACTTAAGGGGGAGCAAAACATAGTGTGAAATTGTCAAGGGCGACAATTTATGACGCCACATTTAGCCTCCACTTTAGTGAGAGTATGAACTTACGCTCAAACTCACACTAAAGTAGAAAAATATATGTCAAGAAGGGTTTGAATGTATAAATGTTGAAGAGATAGGATGACAGGATCTAGCGAGAGTGCACAAGTCCCCAAAATATAAGATCCCATGGTAAACCAACATAAGCACAAATGAACACACACATGTATGAAATGTAGCAAGACAACATACACAAACATACACAATGCCAAAATGAAATGCAAAAGGAGGGTATGGATAATCACGAGCTAGCAAATTGTATTATGCTAGGATCCACACCCAAAGGTGTTCATGACTCACAATCTAACAAAGTTTGATATTTTCTAGGTGAATCACAAACAAAAGGCAACACAATCTAGTGAAGTCCAATATTCACTAGGTGAGCCCCCAAGACAAAGTAGCAAAAATGAGAAATACACAATGTCTAGTGAAGTCTGATATTCACTAGGTGTGTACCCATAACCATACCAAGAATTATACTCGCTGATAATTCTGATAAGGTGCTACAAAAATGCTCAAAATGCTATGCCAACAAAACACTAAGTTCAACGCGTGTGAACAAAGTGAAGTAAAAAATGCCAATGTAAATGCATCACTAAGTCCAACGTGTGTGAACAAAGTGAAGCAAATAATGCCAATGTATGCCCCCAACTTAAAGAAATTGCTAAACATCATGTTGTGAGCAATTGCTTAAGGGTAGAAAAATGATAAATTCCATGCAATAAAGACATGAAAGCCTATTTGGAAAGCATTATGCCTATGACATGTTTCCAAATAAACTACATCATGATAAGGGGCTGCCCCTAATGTAGTATGAAAAACAACATAGAGATGAAAACGGAAGGGATCCACAGATCCGGGGTTAGTAAATGTCTTTGCTACAATGATATAATAAAGCTCAGAACCGACATCACTCCCCAAATACTCGCAGAACAATGAACAAAATGGAAGAATGACACATAGAGAGAAAACAAACAAACTTTTGGGTTAGCATGGAAGACACCTAAATGTCTTAATGCCTTGCATCATCCCCAAAAGGAAATCTCAAGACAAAAAGAACAAAGTTTACAACATATAGAATAATAGAGATACAAATAGAAGAATGTCACGACATATTCGTTTCCCTTGTATCTTTGCACCAACATAGCAACAAGGGTCATCCAAAGAAAAATCACAAACACAAAGACACGCCAAACAACATAATAAGGGAGATCACATCACGCGCAAGCAAACACAAAGAACACATAAAGCAAACACAACAATGGAGTACTGCAAATGCGAGCTGACCTAAAGCAGGTCATCCGTATCCCAATCTTGCTCATTATATATAGAAGGCAAAACACTAGCCAAAGGGACTACAACAAGTGTTGTACTAGGAGCATCACCAAGTTCAACATGTGGTGGGTCACTCTCATCAAAAGGATCATCATGGTTGCCCCCCATCTAAATTCATAAACATTGAAAACAATAAATTAAGCTCATTATGCACTTGCTCATCAATTTTAGTGATTTCATCTTCATCATCCAAATTTATCACCATGGGAGGTTTAATGATAATGTCAGTTGTATGTTCTTGTTCCATTTCTTGTTTCAGTTCCATGTCTTGTTTTGGTGAAAGTTGTAATTCTTCTTGATTTGTTTGCAGAGGTGTTTGATTGTCAGGTAATGTTTTATTCTTTTCTTCTAATTGACAGGCAAGAGCACGATGCCTTCACCTACACTCTTTAGCATTTTTGTTTCTTCTTGCATGGTTTTCAATTTGTGACGGGGTAAGAGCAAGTTTTTCAACCATCGGTCTCTTTTCTTCCCTTAAAGGAGGAATTGAAGGGACCATTGTGTGTTGGGAAACTACTGTCTCTTTAGGTCTATACACTTGCTTTGTTTTTAGAGGCACAAAAGGAATCATTTGATGCTCTCTTGGTCTTTTGCATGAGATAGGTGGAGGAACTGTGACATATTTACCTTGATTACTTAGAAGGGATTTTGCTAATCCAGGAGGATCTAGAAGACCTCAGAAATTCATAGTCTCAAAATTTGGTAGAACCATCACCATGTCGAAGTGCTCAGAAAACTAGATCCAATGCAACTTGAACGGGCGAAAAAGGAGCTCGTATGCCAAAGTTATGATCAGTCAAAGTTGGGGTCAAACTGAGTACAGAGGTCAATCAGAAAGGCAAAAAATTTGATCGTTCAAAAAATGGTCAAAGGTGGCATCACATCGAAGAGATCATCGCCATGGTTCCAACACTGCTCGTTTCATCGAAAATGGAGCTCGTACGACGAAGATATGGCCAGTCAAAGTTGAAGGTTGATTGGATGCTGACGTGGTAGTTGATTGAATGCTGATGTGGCAAGTGCAAGTGATGTGGAAAAAATGTGAATCCCCCTCACTAAATTCAGTTACCACCACTATACCATGCTTTATTTTTTAGAAATAAAGTGGTGGAGGTTTATTTTACTTCACAAAATCCATTTTATGGGATTCCAAGCGGATTTTGTGGGATCCCAAGCAGATTTTGTGGGATTTAAAGGCAATGGACTAAAACCAAATCTCCTAAAAATTAAAAAATTAAACCCTTTAAAACAATAATGAATAAGCTCGAATCTCCTAAGTTTAAAGAATTTAACCCCAAATAAAAGTAGAAAATCCAAAATTAAAATACTAACCCCTATAAATAAGGGCCTAATCCTTTAGAATATTAAAGCCCGTTTACATAATATAATTAAAGGGCTTAGATAATATTTTAAATGATTT
>VDFB02368933.1:0-27262 GCA_007258455.2 Sequoia sempervirens | reverse complement strand
TTATTTTATAAAGAGAGACTCTTTTGTTAGGTTATACATGTTCATGTAATAAAAACTCTCTTATTAAGGCATGTAACTATTTTTTTAATGTAACTAGATGCATTGTAATGCCCCAAGCCAACACACTCAAAATAAAGCCTGACGAAACTTTTTTTTTGAAACAAAGACAACAACATTGATAATGCAACAATAACATGTTGCACTTGCATATAACATGTCACATTTGCATGTAACAATATGATGGTGATGGAGATGGGTCTGCTTTTGCCCTATGCCTCGCTTGTTGCAACCCTCTACAAAAAAATTCATTTGAGGTAAGGTTTTATCTAGCTTTGTTGTCTTTGGCTCTCTTGGCGTCTGTGACTGTTGCTCGGGAGGCACTTGTGGAGATTTTTCTCTCTTCTCGGGATCTGGTGCTTCCTGGGAGTTGTCTTGCTATGAGTTGCTACAGTGGCCTTTTTTCTTTGGTTGTGTTTTGGTGGACTTGGCAGTATCAAGTTTGTTTTTTTGGGATCTCCATACTTGCTGCGTGATTTTCCTCCATCCTGGAGTGTTGAGTGGGTGTAGTTGTGGGGGTGGTGGTTTGATTGCTACCTTGGATGAGGTTGGTGTTACTAATTTTGTTGGCACTTGGTTGGAGTTTCCTATTGTGTGTATGGTGTCAGGAGGGCCTGGAGCTGTTTGTTATGGTCCCTTTGCTTCTTGGTGTGAGGCTCTTTCTTTGGCCTCGGTTCTTTTGCGGGACCTATGGAATGATTTTAGGGGATTGTTTCCCTTTGCTCTATTCAAAGTGTTGGAGCAACAAAGAATGCCATGTTTTCAGTCCCCTGGGTCTGCTTGTTTTGAGGCTTTTTATGCTTTGTTTTCCTTTTCTCTTGACTCTCCTGTTACAAGGATTTGGTGCAATGCTTGTGGCTTCCTTGGTAGTGCTTGGAGGAATTTGGTGGTGTGTTGCTATGGGGGTTCATTGGTGGATTGGTTAGAGGACTGGCCTATTTTTGGTCCTATTCAGCGTAATGGGATGGCTTGGGGGCTTTCTATGCTGGCCTATTTTCTAACTGGTTCCTTGTGGGCTTCCCTTAACCTATTTTTGATGTTCTTCTGGTGGTGTTGTGGTGGTTTTTCTTGCATTGGGTGTGTTGTGGGTGCTCATGGTTTCCCTTATGTGGATTGGTGGTGCTCCCCTTGGGTTGGCTCTGTGGAGATTTGGCCTATCTTTGGCTCTGACTGGTGTGTTAGGGTAGCTTGTGGGCTTTATGGTTTGGTTGTCTCTCAGTGTCTTTTTTGGGGCTTCCTTGCCCCTCTTGGGCCCAGTTCTCTTTGGTTCTTTAGTGTGCAAATTATGGTTTATCTATGGCTGGTTGGGTTATGCTTATGGTATTATCTTTGGGCCTAGCTGTGTGCTTTCTTTGAAGTGATCTCTTCTTCTTGCCTCCTATATTTGTTGCTTGGGCTGTTGTGGGTTGTGATGTTTTACCTCCCTTCTTATTTCACTTTCTGTTCGGATCTATAGTTCCTTTCAAGGTGGATCCTTCTTCTATTGAGGTGGAGTTGGTAGTTGTTATGGTGCTCGACAATTCTTGTCCTTTATTTTGGCTCTTATTAAGGTGTTGTTGGTGTAAGGAGGAGAGTGGTGTTTTCAAAGGTTTTGGGTCTCATCTCACCCTCTCTTTTAGAGGTGAGCCCCCTCCTCTTGAGGTGGAGGTTGTGTTGACATCCCTGGTGGGTAGATGTTGTTGGGAGGCTACTATTAGTAGATTGGTGGGTTACTATTGCATAACAACTGATTGTATGGGGATGTTTTCTCCCATGGCTCAGCCTTGTTCTTCTCATATTGAGGTTGATATTTCAAATGGGATGTTTTCTTTGAAAGGGAACTTTGGTTTCCCTTGTTTTAATGGTTCAGTTGTGAGTTGGAGCTGCTTTAGTGATGTCTTTCCTGAGCAGATGGTTTGTTGTTGCCTAGTTGGTGCAAGCGGGTTCAATGTTCACTTATGGTCTTCAACATATCTACCTTGGACAAGGTTATGGAGCCCTTAAAAATTGATTTTTATGGTTTTCATGGCCCCATCAAAACCTTTTTAATGGGTTTTTGGTCCCAATTAAAACCTGGTTGTAAAAGGGTTTCAGGCCCTTGGTTGTTCTTGTTGTTTGCTACCTGAGTTGTATTGCTAATCTTTGATGGTTGTTGATGTTTGGCTGCCGATGATTTGCTGATTATTTCTTGTTAGCAGACTGCCCTCTTTGGATTGGATTGTGGGTCCCATCAAAACCACTTGTACTAGGTTTCAGGATCCCATCAAAACCTATTTTTTACCTCTAATAAAAAACAATATGCACACAAGTGTCACAACGATATAATGAAAAAGATAATGAGACAAATTTACCATTGCATAAGTAAGGTGGCAACAATGAAAGACTAACCACTTGTATGATAAATCCACCATGATGTACAAGAGAGAGAGAGAGATGACAACACCTACATGACGATTGATTACTAAACCATGATCACATTCTCTCACAACACCACACTAGGATAGGATGAGGAAAAAATAAAACTCCAATCCACATCTAGACACACGTCACAACCCTAAAAATATAGGGAAAACCTTCACAAGAGGTTGCCTAACCAAGAGGCACAACTCTCCACTAATTGGAATGATAACAAGTCACTTCCATGCATCCACAAGCTTTCCAAGACGTCCTCACAACGTGAAATCACACAACAAAAGAATAATAATCCATAACACCCCATGACCTATCAGGAATGTGGACACTAACAAGGCCAATCATTAATGATTACAACCTTCCCAAGTCTTCATAGGACTAGGTGCACAATCTCCCTAATCTGAGGTTTGACAACCAAGCAACTTCAAAAGAAGGCATGCAAAGTGAGGCAAGAAAAGCCACAAGTTCCCAAAAAAATACATAAGAACATGCTTGCATAACCACTAGACCCCTGGGACCATGAGGAACAACTTCCGTTTATATGGTTTTCCCATATGAGGCTCCAAAATAAAGAAGAAAGATCAAGTCTTGAGACAAATATACTTTGACTAAGTTTTTGAGGGTCTAATTGACGAAACAGTCGAAATGGGAAAGATAGAAGGTCTAAAAAATATTCATCAATGACATTAGGCTTAGAAAATCATTGTATCACCTACCACAACAACTCTTTGGCTACTATTTGTTACACCCTGTCTCATAATTACCAAGTTACTTTTACCTTGTAAGTAAATATAATGATAAATTTTTATCATGAATTTTATATAAGGTGAATGAAATACTAAAGTATGCATTAAATATGTTATTGCTTTTGAAGGAATGAATAATTTTTATATTGACGGAAATATGATGAATGATTATGTATTGCAAATGACTACATTAATGTTTTAATGATGTAAATGATTTATGATGCTAATGGAATTTATGTGAACGACTAACTACCTATGTACTGTACTAAGTTGAATGCATGGACAGGTTCAAGCCTTTGGAAGAGAGGGGAAGTATCACTCAGGCGAGGAGCTTGGTCTAGTAACCTTTAATTCAGTCTTACTAAGCATTCACACTCATACTCTAATTTGGTCTAGTCGAGTCAGTATAGTCATGAAATGGTAAGTAGCCTATGTTAGGCTTTGAGCATGTTTTGTATTGGAATGTGGTCTTGGTCTTTGATTTCCTTGATTGAGAAAAGGTGATTAATTCATTGTTCCAAGTATAATTCCTCCTTCGTGAGTTCATACTTACATATTTATTGATGAGGTTATACATAATAATGTATATATGTATGTGGTACGGTATACTCATGCATATGAGTATATACATGCATGTGTAAATGTAGGTAGACATACTTACACATACCCATGAATGGATAAACCATGTGCATGAGAATATCGATTGAACAAGTAAAAAATATATATACCTTATGTATATATATCGATCAAGGAATATATGTGTTTACTTGAATATTAAAATATCAAAATATATGTATACATATATGTGATAGTGAAAATATGTGATTGGTAAGTGATAATTAAATTAACAAGTATATATTATTAATATATATTTGTACATAATATAACAATGAGAGTTATATTGTGTATACATATATATAATGATTTATGTCTAAAAATGTATATATATTAATATATATAATATAAAAGTTATATTATATATATATATTGCTTTGTTATATATTTGAAATCATAGTGTTTATAGTGCAGGATGGAGAAGGCTTGACTAAAGCCATACTATATTTATTGAAAGCACTTTATATTGAAACCATAGCACATAAAGAATTCAATTCACATAAAGTGAACATGAGATATATAATATGTGTTATGCATTATGTGACAACAAAAATGAAGTCAACAAAACACCATAGCTTAGGCCATGCATAGGGGAGGAATGGTAAGAGTTTAAAAGTATTTGGTTATAAACTTGATCATTGTTTATAGTGGAAATATTATGTAGCAATGCATACAATATAAACATAGGCACATAAGCCATAAAGTGTAGCTTTATGTGGAGGTTAATGCAATGTGTAAGTAAAAGTAGGACCAAGTCAAACTTCAAAACAAAGCACGTAATAAATGTCACAGTTACTTAAAGTGCATAAGGAAGGGAAATAAAAGTTGTGAGCAACAAGGAACTATTCTTCTAGTCATGCTTGTCAAGGTGGTGCGAAATTCTTTAGGTGGCACCATATATAATGAAGTGTTTGTAATGCAACAAAATGCTATGAACTCAAATAACCTGCAAATAGGCAATTTTGAAACAGTCAAGTGTAAACTTGGCAATATTTTGAAATGGAAATTGAAATAGGAAACCTACTTTCAGCTTGTTGTCACAAATCTATAGTCAAATCAACCATGAAACTAATATGTGTTGCAAACTTGTAAAAGTCATTGCATGAGGAAGAAATGTGGCAGTTATATTTGTTTGTTTGTAGCCTTTAGTTGCTCACGAATTAGTATAAATAGATGAGTGCACTATACCAAATGCTACACTTATCTTTCTGAATATCTTGGTGTTGTTTGTTGTGAGTTTGAGAGCTTGTGAGATGATAGTTATTTTGGTATATCGTATTTATGGTTATTGTGAGGTTAAGTGAGAAGTTAGAGGAGATAGTTAAGTAGATATTGAAGGAGGAATCAATCAATCTTGAGGATTCATACTAGGAAGGAATTTAATCAATTGGAGCATTATACAAGTATGCTAGTTCCTATACCTTTGTCTTTATGTTGTAAAGGATAAATTAGTTTATTTACTATGTTGGGAAAAGAGTGATTTTGAATATGTTGTGGTGTTTGTGTATTGCTTGGTTGTGCATTATGGTGTAGAATCTATCTTATTAGTTAAATTTGTATGTACCTAATATATGGGAAAGATTTGTATGTATGTGAAGTATTGATACTATATGTAGTTGTCATTGCTATATGTAAGATGTATATACTACATGTATGTAGAATGAAATGAGAAATGTGGTTTAGATCGACGAATTGAGATAACTTGTATTTCATAGCATATTATGCTTGGTAAACCCTAGTGGTTAATTGATGTCATGCAAACCATGTTGATAATCTTTACTTGTATGATCACTTGATCATTGCTCTACATTCAAATGAAACCCTAGGTTGAGAGTAACCCATTTGATTGGGATGTTTACTTGATTATTGATTTATGCACATAGGTTGAGGTTAACCAATATAGTTTGATAGATCATTTGATTGTTGTTATATCTTTGATTGAAGTCATTTAATGTTGAAGTTTATAATTTTGATTGAAGTTGTTTATTGATGAAAAATATAATTTTGATGGGACTCGTTTATTGTTGAGTTATACTCTTGATTGGAGACATTTATTGTTGAGATTATAGAAGTTCTTAAATATAGTCATTTGATGTTGTGACATTATGAATGTCGTATGGATGATTAGGTTATTCCTAGGGTTGGGATGATCCATAGGAAAGGGGATAACTTATGCATTTTGAGATATTAGGTAGTTAAGTCATTTTTATTATGATAGATTACGTGGGTTATTCCTGGGATTGGTCATATCTGTGGGAAAGGGAGTAACCTAGTTATAGAGTATAATGGTCATTTTAAACCAAATTGAGCTAGGAATATGGGTGAACGTGTGGCATCTACTCTAAATTTAGGGTAATCGAAACTTTGGCCAAAGTAGTGTAAGTAGCCACTGTTTACATTGCCAATTTCACTATGGTTCAGGATTACGTACTAGCCATGGGAAGTTCATACATGTAAGTTGTAACCACTATATGTCAGTCTAGAAACTTATAAGGCAAAAAACCAAACTTATAATAGGCTATTTTTTATGAGGTTATCAAACCAATCTCTTCATTGAAGGGTAGGGCCATCGTACTAGTTAGGTAGATGTGTGGGGGACCACGATATGTTCATGGTTGGAAAAAAAGTACTTGATTGATGCTTCTCCTCATTAGTTGATGGTCAAGATTTGGGATGTACACACCAATATTGAGGACAATTAGATTGTATGCACCAACGATGGAGACATCTAGAATGTATGCACCAATATGGGGACATCAAGGATGTATGCTCAAGTAGGGACATCTAGACCATTTGTATCTCTATTTCGATAAGCTCTTAGAAGTTATGTAATTATGTATCCATCTCTATGGAATTTGTAAATATTAAATTTCATATGGAGATTATGTATCATCATCATTTGAATTATTGAAATGAATTCTTTTGTATGCAATGGGAAGGTTTGAAATATGTTTAAAATGTGCATTTATTATTCAAAAGAAAAGAAATTTTTTATTGATCTTAAATGTTAGATGCATAAACTATTCACTTGTGGGTAAAACATAGGAAAATTTATTGAGAAGAATAATGGGCTTTTATTTAATCATAGGAGTAATCCTAGGAAAGATTTGATTCTATTTTTTATGGATGACCATGCTTCTTTAATGCTTCTTTGGTGAGTTTCAATCACCCTACTCAACCCATGATAGATCTCAACTATTCAATTTGTAGGTTTCATGGTATTTTATCTTTCTTACATATGACTAAGACATTTTCTAGTAGTTTTCATGTACTAGATCCTAAATTATTCCAAATAATTGACTCTCATGAGATGTTCTATGTGAAACCATCTAAAATTATAAATATATTTTAAGAATGTATTCAAAGGGTTAGTTTTTGGGCTAATCAATCCAATTTTGATAGTCAACTTAGTGCAAAGAGTATTCTAGGGTTTCAAATAAATTAGTTCATTCATCATTTGAGTTTCTTATTTTAGAAGCTATAGAAAGGTAGCATGTTGTAGCATATATATAATCTAGTGTCTCCTTAGTCAATCACAAGCATTTTGGAGAGTTCTGAGTAGAGGGGAGTGAAAGGTTCCCCCTTTTTAATTTTCATTCACCATATTTGTTGGGGTAAATGTAATATGAATATGATAAATGTCACAACATTTTAAAAATTATAATTTGATCTTTCTAATGGTTATTCTTGTGTTATATATGAATGTTTGTGTTGGAAGTATGAAGAAGGGTTATCAACTAGACTAGATTATTGGTTATCATATGTTTAACACTTTAATTTTATTTAAAACATTTGTAGGAACACCCTCTTGGGCCTAGTTGAATCTGAACTATATGAGAGTTTATCCCCTCTCATTATTAGCCCTTAATCCTCCATAATCTATTGATGAAACTTTTATTTTCCCGCATGAATGACACTCCCTAGCATTGTGGGTAAAAATATGTTTTAGGATTGTGGGAGAGTGATTTTGGGACAGCAAAATCCAAATAACCTTAGTGAGGCATACATGACAAAATGGGAAAATATTTCCCATCATAATGGGACCTCACACGTGGTTTTTTAAACACTTATAAGGTGTAATTACATTCAATGCTCATACGTGAGATAAATCATCTCTTCTAAGAACTTTAGAGAGATCCACAATAATAAATAGTGGAGATACCAAATTTGAAACAAATCAGAAGGATTTTTCATTTATAAGGATCTCATTCTACTAAGCTCCTTAGCTTCAACCTTGACACTAATTAAGGATGTAAAGTGGAAAATATCTATAACTTTGTTAGCAAGAAAATCTACCACTTTATTTTATTTGTAGAAGTAACAAGAGAAGGAAATACAATCATTTTTTACTAGCAATAAGCATCCATTCCAACAAACTACATAAATGTCAATTTAGGCAACTCTCTTTGAGAATTATTTTCATGACTACCATAGAGCCATCTTAGACCATTAAATTTTTACAACCTTTTAAAAATATCATAAAAAGACCTCGATCACTTCTTATTCAATTTCTATTGGGAATAGGATGCAATTTAATTGCAATCCTCAACATTATTTCATGTATCTCCTAAGTCCTTGGAAAGTGTTCCCCAACACTAGGATTAGAAAGAGATTATTTTTGAATGAAATAATCATGTTAATTGACATTTCTAATCAATTCTAAATGATAGGAACATGTGAGGACGTCCAATATGAGTTCCTAAATAATAGGAGCACATGGGGTGCCCACATGGAAGGTGGAACCCACCTTGAGTTAAGTTAATTGTTTGAGAAAAAGATAACACTTTTGTAATGCAAGTAAAGATCCTAGAAGTTAGGGATTGATGTTTACATGTATGAAGTTTAATTCAGTTTAGTTCAATTTAGTATCAGTTCAGTTCAGTTTAGTTATGGTTCAATTATCTTTAGTTGCATGTAGTTAGTTTCAATTGAATGCTAGTTGACTTTAGTTGACTTGGAATGCACGACAAATGACTTGAGTTGTATGAAGATAATAGGTGATACATTCAATTAAGTGAGGATGATCAATCATGCATCTAGTTTGCATGAATTGATGGAGAGATATGTTTCAGTTAATAGAGATTGACTTGGACCCACCTTGGGGCCCAAGTTGGCATCTTGGAGTTAACACTTTTGCATGATAAGATATTTTATAAGGCTGAGTTAAGTGGGCCCATTCTTGGGTGCCAACTTTGAGGATAAGCTTAGAAGATATCTTTAGAATCAATGTTGAGTTATGACTTTAGTTTGGGATGCCCAAATGGATGAAGGACTTGTTTTGACATTGTTCTTCATGGTAGAACTCTATTTGCAAAGAATAGGTGTGGGTTTTGTGAGATAAGCATTGTGCTTGTAATTGTAACTTTTTGGAGTTTACAGCTCAGTATTGTCTATTTGGCAAGTTGAAGAAGATTTTAGATTTATTTTGAGGTTGTGAAGAAAATTGTTGGAAAAAGAAGCATCTCCAGGATTAATTATTGTCTGTTTGAGATTAAATAATACATTGATTCTTGGTGGAGTTTTTCTCGAAGGGTTTCTCCATAGTATATGTTGTGTAACTTCTTTTTTTTGATCTTATTCTTCTACAATCTTACCTTCTACAAATGGTAAAATGAATCTAACCAGATAATCATCCACAAAGAATTTGTAACAAAGAACACTTAATTATATTTGCAGTCTAATAGTTTTACAAGTTTTAAAACTACATAATTACCTCAATTTTCAACATTTGGTATCAGAGTTGAGGTTGGGTAGATTTGGGATGCCTTTCTCATTTTGAAGGTGTTTTGGTGGTGGGAGCTTTTACTATTGTGTTGTTGCTAATTTGGATAAATAATTTGAGTTTTTTTATTTATTGAAAATTCAATTCAATGGATCTAATTATGAGATGTGGAAACTAAAAATGGAGGATCTCCTTGAAGAGAGAGATCAGTGGTTAGCTGTTGGTAATGAGACAAAGTCACCTACAACGATGTTAGATGAGGATTTGGCTAAGCTTGATAAGAAGGCAAGAGGGACCATAAGATTATGTCTTGTTGATGTTGTTCTCTTGAATGTTTCAGAAGAAACTACTACATATAAGTTGTGGAAGAGAATAGGTGATATCTATCAAACCAAAAGTCTTACTAATAAGTTGTATTTGAAAAGACAATTGTATTCTTTAAAAATGAAAGATGGTGATTCTGTTGCAAATAATTTGAATGCTTTTAATTTGATTCTAATTCAGTTAGCCTCTATAGATGTAAAGCTTGAAGATGAAGATAAATTTATTTTGTTACTTTGTTCTTTACCAAAATATTGGAAAAATCTAATTGTTGCTATCAGTGGTAGTGGTGCAGATCCAAAGATGGAAAATATAATTCCTACTCTCCTATCAGAGGAGATGAGGAGGAAGTTTAAAACGGAAATCCAAGATGCCTTGTTTGTAAAAGGTAGGCTTGATAAAAAGGAAACTAAGGGAGACAAGGAAGGGAAGGGTAAGTCTGAAGGACATAGTAAGGTAAAGTGTTGGAACTGTGGTAAACCAGGACATGTGAAGAAGGATTGTAAGAACAAGAAAAAGAGTTTTGATTCTTCTACAAAGGAATTCTTGGATGATGGTAATAATGCTTTGATCATTTCATATAAAAATTCTAGTGATGAATCTTTGCTTGATGTTAAAGAGTGATCTTCATAAAGATGATGGTAGTCATGATTCCATGTGTAGCTCGTACCATGGTTCAGTGGGAGCTGTTGGTAGTGATGTGGATGCATCATTGGTAAGGTTATCTTCATGTGATTAATGATATGTTTTTTCTTGGTTTAGAGTGGTCACTATTATGTCATGGTTTACTCTTGATATGCATCTAGAGTTTGGCATGGTACTTGTTCTCTTGAGAATAGGATGTATATATGTTATGGTGCATGTGATTTCCTAGTAGGAGATGGTTAGATCATGTTGTCATGTTTATGTTCTTGATTCATGATTGGAGATTTGACATTGATCTTATGTAGTTCTCTTAAGTATTGGGTACATTAATCATTTGCTTGATTACTTCATGATAGTGTTATGTTGCATTTGGAGTTTGGCATGGATTGGTTGTTTATAGGTCCTCATGGATACTTGGAGAAATAGGTGGGGCTTGAGTTCTCTTATGGTAAGAGATATATGTTGGAATGGTTACTTGTAAGAAAATATTTTTCAACAGTAAAGACCGAGAAGCCTACACCTTGGTTGGACGTGATTTCAACACACTTGGCGGTTTCACATGCCTCTAAAGACGCAATTTGGATACAGACACTTGGGAAAGGTATTGGTTTTAATTGCAAGTTAAACTTGAATGTGATAGTCAAAGTGCAATGTGTTTAGCCAAAATCCTATGTATCATGCTCGTACTAAGCATGTTGATGTTCAGTATCACTTTGTGCAAGAAATGGTTGAGAGTTGGAAGATGTTAATTGAGAAAGTTGACACTTTAATTAATGTTGTAGATTATCTTATGAAACTAGTTCCTACAAATAAGTTCTCTTGGTTTTAATCATTTGCTTGGA
Source organism: Sequoia sempervirens (assembly GCA_007258455.2). Lineage (NCBI taxonomy): Eukaryota > Viridiplantae > Streptophyta > Pinopsida > Cupressales > Cupressaceae > Sequoia > Sequoia sempervirens. The sequence continues at coordinate 15,923 of VDFB02368933.1, read as the reverse complement.
GCTTCATGATAATGCAAGTTGCATTTGAAGTTGGCATGGATTGATTAGTTGGTGCAAGAAGGCCATTGTCCTTGAGTCATGTACTTGATTTATAATAATGATTTCTTGTTTAGAATAATTGCAATGTGTAATGTCAAGTGGGAGAATGGTTGGAATAGGATGCCATTTAATTGCAATCCTAAACATTATTTCATGTATCTCCTAAGTCCTTGGAAAGTGTTCCCCAACACTAGGATTAGAAAGAGATTAATTTTGAATGAAATAATCATGTTAATTGACATTTGTAATTAATTCTAAATGATAGGAACATGTGAGGGCGTCAATATGAGTTCCTAAATAATAGGAGCACATGGGGTGCCCACATGGAAGGTGGAACCCACCTTGTGTTAAGTTAACTGTTTGGAGAAAAAGATAACACTTATGTAATGCATGTAAATATTCTAGAAGTTAGGGATTGATGTTTACATGCATGGAGTTCAGCTCAATTTAGTTTAGTTAAGTTTAGTTTAGTTCAATTTAGTTTAGTTTAGTTCAGTTTAATTTAGTTTAGTTTAGTTTAGTTTAGTTGTTCAATTCAGTTCAGTTATGGTTCAATTATCTTGTTGCATGTAGTTAGTTTCAGTTGAATGCTAGTTGACTTTAGTTGACTTGGAATGCATGACTAATGACTTGAGTTGCATGACATATAACAGGTGATATATTCAGTTAAGTGGGGATGATCAATCATGCATCCAGTTTGCATGAATTGATGGAGACATATGTTTCAATTAACAAAGATTGACTTGGACCCACCTTGGGTGCCCAAGTTGGAATCTTGGAGTTAACACTTTTGCATGATAAGATATTTTATAAGGATGAGTTAAGTGGGCCCATTCTTGGGTGCCAACTTATGTTGAGTTATGACTTCAGTTTGGGACACCTAAATGGATGAAGGACTTGTTTTGACATCGTTCTTCACTATATAACTCTACTTGCAAAGAATAGGCGTGGGTTTTGTGAGATAAGTATTGTGCTTTGTAATTGTAAACTTTTTGGAGTTTATAAGGCTCATTATTGTCTATTTATTGCAGCAAGTTGAAGAGAGTTTATCAGATTTTATTGCAAGTTGTGAAGAAGAATTGTTGAAGGCAAAATAAGCATCTCAAACAAGGATTGGAATTATTGTAATCTTATTATGAGATTAAATAATACATTGATTTTTGGTGGAGTTTTTTTCCGAAAGGGTTTCTCCACGGTATATGTTGTGTAACTTCTTTCTTTTGGTCTTATTCTTCTACAATCTTCTGTCTACTTCTACAAATGGTAAAATGAATCTAACCAAATAATCATCCACAAAGAATTTGTAACAAAGAACACTTAATTAGATTTGTAGTATAATAGTTTTACAAGTTTTAAGGCTACATAATTACCTCAATTTTCAACAGTTTCATTATTTGAATTCATACTCAAAAGAAGAAAATCATATTTAACCATATTCCCAAAATAATTACAAATAATAAATCAAATAAACTCTATTCAATTTTAACTTTCACCATCCCTCTAAAAACAATCTCTAATTGAATTATCTATTTTTTAAAACTATTAACCATTAACAATCTTATATAAACATAATTTTTAAATTACAATAAAAGTAATCATAATAAATAAACAAAGTTGAAACTATAAAGATAAATTCTAGATGATCTTTAATGACGAAAGCATCTATACTTTATATATGAAATATTTGAATTCTTGCTTAGTAATCTCTAAAGCAAACTTCACCCTTACTTTCATGTCATAGAAAAATTAGATTTAACTTTATTTGTGGCTTCCAAATCAAACTTCTATTTTTTCACTTCACGTTTTGAATTTCTGACTAAGTTTGTAATAATTTATAAGTCTTACCATAATAATTTGTAACTCTCAAGATCTTATCATTCTTACCATAATAATTATTAAGTCTCACCAATAGATTTAAGCTTAAAATAATAATAACAATTCACATGATTTTATCAACTTTAAAATAGTAATAATTTCTAAAGTCTAATTGGATGCACACATTCACTATAGATCATACTCTATTTCATCTCCAATGAACAAGCTATAATCAAGTTTATAATAGTAATGAGTCAATTGAATGTAAATAATTACTTATAAAAAGTTGCTTTTTATTGTAATGGGAAAAGATAATAATTCGTCCACTTAAAGGTTTTTTTTGATAAATTTTAGTGAGAGAAATAATTTCATTAATACTTAAATATTTAATTTATGATATTGAAAATTTTATTTCAATCATTATTTTCAAGGAGCGAATTTTTTGGTTAATGAAGAGATAGAATAGTCTTTGTTTATTACTGTGATCAATTTTCACTTCAATTTTTGGTCTAATTGTATAAATTCTTATTTAATTACAGACTTTTAAAAGAGAATGTTTTTTGAGTTTTATGTCCACAATCATTTAGATTTTTTTTCATATTGATTGAGTTATTGAGCTTATGCCTTTTTACAATGACCTTTTAATTATGTCGATGGTCTCTTTTATTAAATTTGATTTATTGTGACAAAGGATTGTAGATTGTGTTATCTTTTGCATATTTATATTAGCCTCTCCTTGTGAATACATGATTTAATGTGAGAGCCTCTTGTTCATGACGTGCTCTCTTTAATTTTTCTTGGCATTCATTTTGGTGAGTTGTGTCAAGTATTTTGATTTGTAAGGGTTCCTATTTTTTAACACAATGGTGGAGATATCTCACCAACATTGCTTCACTAAATCTAAAAATCCTTCTAGATTTGAGGGAAAGGTTTTGGATAGATAGTTGAGAACCATCTTCATGTTCCTATATAATGTCTCTCTTATTTTAGCTAAGATTCCTTGGGCCTTAAGCATGTGGAGATACTAGTGTGAAAAATTCCAAGGTTTCAATTTTATCAAAATTTATTATAAAAATGAAAACAACAATTCACTCTATGGAGTTTAGAAACGGCTTATGTACTTTCATCTTTCCCTCCTAATCATGGTGGTTTTGATGTTCAAGGTTATGTGGAAAGTGTTTCTAAATCAAGTGGTTTGGGTAAGCTTGTTGGAACATGTTTGTCATTACGCCAAAAGTTTGACCTATTAATGCCTGATACAAATGCCAAAGATAAATAGATCCATGGGAGGTTGTTAGTCCATGTCTTGAATCCAAAGCAAGACATTGGCGATTAGTCCAACAACCCCCCCTTAGCATCACCCGAGGGGATTCAAACCTATGACCACAACTTTGATACCATTTGTTAGAAAATATTTTCCATTGTGCCAAAAGATCGACCTGTTAACGCTTGATACAAACACTAGAGATAAACGGATCCACGAGAGGCACCATGTCCCAAATCCAAAGGGAGATGTTGGAAACTAGTTCAACAAAGATAACATCTATGGGGGACCTCAATGCCTAAAATAAAAAAGATTCATTATTGACAATAATTTACAAAAATTAAAGAACTTTTCCTTATATCTCAAAATGGTCATGAGGCACTTCTTGTTGTACCACAATTATTAGGTTTTAGAGGTGATGAGTTCTTTCACTTTGACAACTTTTGTAATTAGTGTTTTGGAGTGAGCTTCTAAAAGGGAAGAGATTCTTCATGGGGTGAAATTTCAACGTTGGAAAATTATCGAAGTGACAAAAAATGGTTAGGGTTTATCTCGGTTTTCTTAAATATGATCTCTTGATCCAATCTTTGTAATCTTAAGGCACTTGGGAAGAGTGTCAAAAATTGCACAACGGTCTCCATCCTAAGCCTAGTATGCAAAAATGGCTTCTCATACCTATTGAGTGTTATTTCCCTTCGCATCAAGCTATAAATGGTGTCCTATGTAGAAATGGGCTTGGAATGTGTGGAGGACCCCCTATGACCTACAACTATCCTCAACAAGTATGGCAAAGAACCCATATAGGTTTGAAACCATAACTACTGTACATTAGTGATGGTTAGATTTATCTTCTTTTAAACCTTGGGATTCTAATCAAAAAATTTCCCCTTCAATTTCTCAATTCCCCCCCCTTCCTACACTTGATATCGACTTGTTCAATATGTGATCCATAGGTTCCCCTTGGGCCAAAAATTCTACTAGAAAGCTTTGTACAATTATAAACTCTAAGGTGTGAAAACACTATTTCACCTACCACAACAACTCTTTGACTACTATTACACTTCCAGGAAATCCTCACACATAAAACATTATTTAATTATAAAAGAAGTGATCCCAAGGAAGATTTGATTCTATTTTTTATGGATGACCATGCTTCTTTAACGCTTCTTTGGTGAGTTTCAATCACTTTTCTCAACCCATGATAGATCTCAACTATTCAATTTGTAGGTTTCATGGTCTTTTGTCTTTCCTACATGTGAATAAGACATTTTCTAGTAGTTTTCATGTACTAGATCCTAAATTATTCTAAATAATTGGCTCTCATGAGATGTTCATGAAACCATCTAAAGTTATAAATATTTTTTAAGAATGTATTTAAAGGGTTAGTTTTTGGGTTAATCAATCCAATTTTCATAGTCATCTTGGTGCAAAGAGTATTCTAGGGTTTCAAATACATTGGTTCATTCATCATTTGAGTTACTTATTTCAGAAGCTATAGAAAGGTAGCTCATTGTAGCATATATATAATCTAATGTCTCCTTAGTCAATGACAAGAATTTTAGAGAGTTCTAAGTAGAGGGGAGTGACAGGTTTCCCCTGTTTAATTTTCATTCACCATATCTGTTGGAATAAATGTAATATGAATATGATAAACGTCACAACATTTAAAAATTTATAATTTCATCTTTCTAATGGTTATTCTTGTGTTGTATATGAATTTTTGCAAGCATGAAGAAGGATTATGAACTAGACTTGATTATTGGCTATCATATGTTTTAAGACTTTAATTTTATTTAAAACATCTCTAGGAACACCCTCTTAAGCCTAGTTGAATTTGAAGTATAGGAGAGTTTATCCTCTCTCATTATTAGCCCTCAATCCTCCACAATCTATCGATGAAACTTTTTTTTTCCCCCATGAATGATATTCCCTAGCATTGTGGGTAAAATTATGTTTTAGGATTGTGGGAGAGTGATTTTGGGACTTGGCAGAATCCAAATAACCTTAGTGAGGCATACATGGAAAAATGGGAAAAGGTTTCCCATCATAATGGGACCTCACACATGGTTATTTAAACACTTATAAGGTGTAATTACACTCAATGCTCATGCATGAGATAAATCGTCTCTTCTAAGAACTTTGGAAGGACCCACCATAATGAATAGTGGAGATACCAAATTTAAAATAGATCAGAAGGATTTTTCCTTTATAAGGATCTCATTCTAGTGAGCTCCTTAGCTTCAACCTTGACACTAATTAAAGATGTAAAGGGGGGAAAATCTACAACTTTGTTAGCAAGCAAATCTATCACTTCATTTTATTTGTAGAAGTAATAGGAGAAGAAAATATATTATTTTTTTACCATTAATAAACATCCATTCCAACAAACTACATAAATGTCAATTTAGACAAACTCTCTTAGATAATTCTTTTCATGACTATCATAGAGCCACCTTCCATCATTAAATTTTTAGAATCTTCTGAAAAGATTATAGAAAGACCTCTATCACTTCTTATTTAGTTTTATTATTTGGTTTTACTTAAAAGAAGAAAATCATATTAATCATATTCCCAAAATAATTACAAGTAATAAATCAAAGAAAATCTATTAAATTTCAACTCCACCATCCCTCTAAAAACAATCTGTAATTAAATTATCTAGTTTTTTAGAACTATTAACTATTAACAATCTTACATAAATATAATTTTTAAATTACAATAAAAGTAAAAAATAGAATCAATATTTGAATTCTTGCTTAGTAATCTCTAAAACAAACTTTACCCTTACTTTTATATGTCTTAGAAAAATTAGATGTACCTTTATCTTTATTTGTGGCTTCCAAATCAAACTTCTATTTTTCTAGTTTTGAAATTTTGACTAAATTTGTATTAATTTATAAATCTTACCATAATAATTTGTAAGTCTTGAAAACTTATCATTCTTACCATAATAATTTGTAAGTCTCACCAATAGATTTAAGCTTAAAATAATAATAACATTTCAAATGATTTCAAGTAAAAGAAAAATGGTACTCAAAATCATATTATCAACTTTCTAATAGTAATAATTTCTAAAGTCTAATTGGATGCACACATTCACTAGAGATCATACTCTATTTCATCTCCAATGAACAAGCTATAATCAACTTTATAATAGTAATCAGTCAAATGAATGTAAATAATTACATATAAAACGTTACTTTTTATTGTAATGGGAAAAGATAATAATTCATCCACTTAAAAGAATTTTTTGATAAATTTTAGTGCTTGAAATAATTTCATTAATAATTAAATATTTAATATATGATTTTGAAAAATTGATTTTAATCATTATTTTCAAAAGAGTAAATCTCTATGTTAATGAATAGATAGAATAGTTTTGTTTATTATTGTGATCAATTATCATTTCAATTTTTAGTCTAGTTTGCATAAATTCTTATTTAAATATAATTTTTTTTAAGAGAATGTTTTTTGATTTTTAGGCCTACAATCATTTAGATTTTTTTCATATTGATTTACTAAGCTTATGTCTTTTTGCAACGATCTTGTAATTGTGTCGATGGTCACTTTTACAAATTTTGATTTATTATGACAGAGGATGGTAGATTGTGTTATGCGTAATTATATTAGCCTCTCCTTCTGAATACATGATTTAATGTGAGAACCTCTTGTTCATGATGTGTTCTTTTTAATTTTTCTTGGCATTTCTTTTGGCGAGTTGTGTCAAGTATTTTGATTTGTAAGGGTTCTATTTTGTTAACACAATGGTGGAGATATCTCGTCGGCATTGCTCCACTAAATCTAAAAATCCTTCTAGATTTGAGGGAAAGGTTTTGGATAGACAGTTGAGAACCATCTTCATGTTCTTATATAACGTCTCTCTTATTTTAGCTAAGAGTCTTTGGGCCTTAAGCCTATGGAGATACTAGTGTGGCACATACCAAGGTTTCAATTTTATCAAATTTCTTATAAAAATGGAAACAACAATTCACTCTATGGAGTTCAAAAATGGCTTGTGCATTTCCTTCTTCTTTCCCTCCTAATGATGGTGGTTTTGATGTTCAAGGTTATGTGGAATGTGTTTCTAAATCAAGTGGGTTGGGTAAGCTAACATCTATGGGGGACCTTAGTGTCTAAAATAAACAGATTCATTATTGACAATAATTTGTAAAAATTAAAGGACTTTTACTTGTTTCTCAAAATGGTCATGAATCACTTCTTGTTGTTCCACAATTATTAGGTTTTTGAGGTGATGAGTTATTTCACTTTGACAACTTTTGCAATTATTGTTTTGGAGCGAGCTTCTAAAAGGGAAGAGATTCTTCATGAGGTGAAATTTCAACCTCGGCAAATTACGGAAGTGACAAAGGTATGGGGTTGAAGAATCAAGTGGCAAATTGGGTGGAGGTGAATATCTCAGGGGATTTTGTTAGAGGGTCAACATAGGGGGTTGGTGGATGGGGCTTTGTCTTGGGATTGGTAGGCCCTTAGTTAGTCTTATATTTTTGTGTGTGCTTGTAACACATTGGTGCTCATGGTGTTGGGCATATTAATTTTTTGTTCCAACTAGTTGTATCTTTCTTCCCTTAATGGGATGGGCTTACATGCCTTTTGTTTATGTTGGTTTGATTATAATGACTTTTTTGTTGTTGTATTTAGTTTTTAGTTGCTTCATGGGAGAGGGCTCCAATAGAACCCTCTCTAATTAATAAAAAAATATTAAAAAATATTAATTAAATATTTAGTTACTATTATTAAAATATTTAATCTACTTTGGCTCAATGCCAAGGAATGAGGGGTATCCACTGTATATATTTGTATCAACATTTGAAATCATACTCAGTGATCCATCATTAGAAAGATGAGAGCTATCATGAGGGTATCCATTATACCAAATTTGTTTAGAGAAGTTATTGACCTCCTTCAAATTATTATTACCATTTTTTCCTAAACCACTATCACAACCTCATCTCTTACGATTCCAAACTTATACATTACACAAGACTTGATCTCTAATAACCTTTTTGTAAACCCTTAAACTTTGCCAACAAACTAAAAACCACATAATAATATTTAAAAATTGTAAACAAAAAATAAATATTTATTAAAAAAAATCTCTTAAATTCATATATTAATTATATTTTTTCTTTCTTCAATCTACAATACTATTTTATTTTTCCTTTCCTTGGACTCTACTATTCTTTTAATTTGTACCTTATTTTAAAAATAATTGCTTCAAGGCACCAATAATCCTCTTCTTGTGTGCTTCTCTTTTGCCATGTTCTTGTTAGTGTGGTATCTCTTATGCTTTGAAAAATTGTCACAATCACAAAATCTAATTCCTATCTAAAGTTAGTGGAAATACAGCATGAAGGTTTGCTTAGAAGCATTTATGACTAATAGCCAATGAATTACTCTTCTTTTGCTTCTTTATATAGAAGTTTTTGATAGTGGAAGCACTATTTAATCTTAAAGTGGGTATTACCCATTTCGATGGTGGACTTTGAGTCTATTTTAATTACGTTAGATTTCATTTTTGCTCCCTTTGTCCAATGGCGAATGAAAAAAGTACTCTATAAACTTCAATAGCTTTTTGTGAACACTCTTGTATGTTTGAGTTTTCAAATTTCAAAAGCTAAAAGATCTTAGGTTGTAAGTAATCTTATGTTTATTAAATTATTATAGATACTTTCAATAAATTTATAGTATATTTTTTTAGTAATATATCAAAAATTTAATATATAATTTATATAATAAACGAGTGGAATGGAATTACACTTCAAAAAAATTGTGTTCAGTTTTAAAGGAACAAAAGAAAAAATGATTAAATTGTTAATTTTTTAAGATTATTTTAGCAGGAGAAAGGGATCATGACTAGGTGGAGGGCCACACACATTTGGGAGGTCCTTGCCATCAACAATAGTAGTAGTAGCACGCATAGGTGAAATGTCAAGCTCTAGCAAATAAATTTTCCGTTGCTAAGATAGGTAACAAGATCATATTGGTGGTGTGGGTTTTGTCTGTTTTCTGGGATTTTTTGTTTTGTTGTCTCTACGTTGTTTCTACGAATTGTCTGTTTGTTGTAACTGGGTTATGTTTTGTTATTTTGAACTGATGAACTCTAGCCCATAGGGCTTTTTGTGTAAGGGTATTGCACCCTATAAATGTAGCTTATATTATAAAAAACAAGACCATATTGAGAAGCAAGGGAATATCCACATGTTGAAGGAGTCCATCTTTATTGTCGAGGATGTGGATAGCCTCGGGAAACATGTATCTTGATCTAAAGCTATGGGTACAACCACATCAACACTAAATCTATCTGAAATGTTGAGTTCTCTCAAGCTACTTTATTTACTTAAGAGTTATGTTTTTATTTTACTTTAAGACTAATATATTTTATCTACATTGTTTACATTATTTTTGTTTATTTTATTTTATTTTACTTTACATTAATATTATTTATTTTATTTTACTTTAAAATTATTTTATTTGTAATATATTTGTTCTAGTTTTATATGTAACTTTAATTTTAGTTATTTTGGTATTATTTTGTTTTGTTTTTACTTTGAAAAATATGGTAAATACTATATACTTTTATCTCATTTTTTTATAGTCTTTTGTAATTTTAGTTCAAATATATGTCAACTATGTCCTAAATCTTTTGTTATACAACTAAGATAGCTTGTGTCTATTCTTATGAAACAATGAAGAACCAATCTTCTCCAAGGAAAATGCCTTCATCTTAGCATCTTAATCAATAGCTTCTTGTCTTCTAACACTCAAAATACTTTTAGATCATCAGGAAATTGATCCTCAATCTCACCAAGGATGGTATTCAATTTTACCATATACTTAACAATAGCCTCTTCTATGGTTTCCTTATCTACATTATCTATATTTAGATACATTCCAACAATTTCCTTTAGTATGACAAATTCTGTAATCCCACTGAACAATGCATCTAACTTCATGGGACTATGCTCCCCAATCGGAGGGATCTTCTCTTTCTTCTTTCCCTTATTTTTAGGTGAATTTTCTTCTTCTCTAGAACTCTTTTCTCTTCTTTTCTTTTTCCACATCCTCTTCACTTTCTATGTCTACCACATCTTTTGTTCTTTTTGCACTGGTCTCTTCCTAAGATACTTAGACTTCTTCTTCTAGACCAATTATGGTTTCTCCTCTTCTTCTTCTTCTTCTTCATCCTCACAACCAATGTATTTCTCCCTGGTAACCTTTTCTTTCCTTCTCCTTGTAGGAGTCTTTTATTGCACAAAGGTGCTAGATACTTTTTCTTCTTGGAGTAGCTTGCAAAGAAACATATGTGACTTTGGATTTCTCCACAAAACCCTTTGGTGAGTTCACCAGCTCCTCCAACTTAGCTTTCATCTTCTCAACATCCTCCTCAATATCCTTCTTCTTTTCTAGGTTGTACCTGGCTGATATATGTTCCAAACCTATCCACAATTGGATCTCTAGGCTTACTTAGCACAACCTCTACAAGATCAGTGAGATCAATTTCTGTCACTTCATATCCAAGCTCCAGAACCCAAATAGTTATGGGTTCAACTACTTTCATATAGCAGTAGTCTCTATTAACCATGAATGTTATGTCATTCTTGTATTTATCCACAATGATTTCCAGAATCCTATATCTCTCTTGCATCTTATCTTGAAAAGTTTTGAAGAATCCCCACAAGGTTGACTTTCAAGACTCAAAATATGGAAACCTTCTTAGGTGATCTCTTATTTGTACAACAATAGGAATACTATTATACCATATAACATTATTTGTTCTTGGAAACTCTCTAAGAATGTAAAATAATAAGAAAATAATTAGGGTACCATACTGGAAGGGATACCTTTATTCTTTTGTCTTCTAGATAGATTCTCCATCAATTATTGTCTTAAGAGCTCACATAAATCTATGTCTTCACCTTCCTTCACCATTTGGTGAGCTGTGTGAATTATGGTAGCCGAAATAGAGTTCTCTTTGTTTGCATAGAATATCTTGTAACCTACCATCATTGAAGCATACTTTAATGTCAAATCATCAATGTCATTTACTGTTAGGGAACATTTGTCAAAATTTTCTCTAGTGAGCTTCACCACCACATTGTTCTCCACGACCTTCAATGTCGAAACTAGTCCATTAGAGCACAAACCAATTACAATTGTAATTTCCTCTTTGTTAATCATGTGTGGCATGTCCAACCACATGAATTTTTCATGAATTATGCTAAGAACATACTTACCCCACTCATCCTCATAACATAAATTGAGGAAATTGTTCCATAAATCAATTTCTTCTCCATTAGACTCTCATACTTTGGTTTTAGCTGGAAGTCATCTCCAATCAACACCTTCTCCCAATATTTTTCCATCTTCAAATGACCACACTCTTCCATCTTCTTATGAATGTAGATCTACACATCTATGTGTGCATTACACCACTTAAAATCCTAGAGAATGCACCTTCAGGGTCTGTCTCCATAGATTTATAAGGCACTTCTTGAATTTGGGTCTTGGCCACTCGAGAACATCAATCGCTTGAGGAGTAAACATTTTGAATCTTCACAAAACTAGGGTTTGTAAGAAACTGAGAAATACCTTTGGAATTCATCGGTAGGGTTTCAAACAACACTTAAAAATTGCTTCAACACTTGTTTGCTCTACTCCCCACTTCAAATTTGTAATCATAAATGACTTTAGAAAACTCAAAATAAAATATAAACCCTAGTGACCTAATATGCATTAATTGCAGTAGTGAAAAGTTAGGTCGAAAAGCTAGAAAACCCTTATTATGTTGGCATAGACACCTTCAATCACTCCACAAATTTCCATAACAAGGTATTTCACACTAGAGATACCACCAACAAATCAGGCAGAATAGCTAACCAATATGCTGAAGATATCAACATCGTATCCTTGATGAGGGCTTTGAAAGTTTTTTGTTAAAAACTCCCCTTAAGCCAAATCTCTCTATCTAGTTTTCTAATGAAACATCTACACTAGGAGCTGGCACAGACTCATTCTTCACTTCATTCTCTTTCTTTTTCTTCAGATCTTGTTTATTTCCTTGTTCATCTCCACCAGATCAGCCTACTTCACTGGATCAACCTTCTTCTATGAAACAAAGGTTTTCACATTATTGCTTTTGCAAAACTTATCTATGTGTATTGGCTTATTGCATTTGTGACATATGAAACCTTTTTTCTAAACAAAATTACTTCTTTCCATTTTATATTTGCATTCAAAATCCTTATGCCCAAATCCATTGCATGTATAACAGTAACCATTAAATGATTGGAACACCATAGCATTATTGTAACCATTCATCATTTGGCTTGTGTACTCACTAGCTTTATGACCAAATCTATTTAATGTATAACATTAACCATAAAAAGATTAAACATTTTGATGCATTCTGCTTCTACACTCTACTCCTCTATGTACAAATTTATTGCAAGAATAATATTAACCATTAAAATATGAATACCTTTGTGTAGTAATTGGTTATTTGATAGGAGGCCTTTTGAAATATTTCCTCTAGTTTTGGACCTATTTGATATTGCTCTTCTTATCTCCAGTCTTCCTTTGTTCATCATTCTTCTTTTCAACACTGTTTGAAGTTTGATTTTCCTTTGAACTTTCTCCTCTTTCAAAACCTAAACCTTATTTGTCCTTAGAATCCTTATGAGTAGCAATCATTTCATCTAGCAAGGTGGAGCTCTTCTTGAATATATTTTTTCTCCAGATTTGTCCTCAAAGTCACAATCTATTGTTCAAGCTTTGAACATTCTACAGACTTGTCTTTCAATTTGGCATTCAAGCAATCTTCAACTATTTTTCCTTCTTCAATTTGCACTTTCAAACTAGTGATTGTCTCATATGATTGTTTGAGCTTCTCATTTGTTTCCTTAAATATTTCTTTAGCTTTCTTGAGTTGCTCCCTCAGCTTCTTGATGCACTCATTTACTTGCTTGATATTTTCTTTCAAATCTCTATTCTCACATTCTACTTTATCTAGACCATCAAGAGTAGATCTAAGTTCTCCTTCCATATCAACATCATATTATTCTTTAGTAAACCCTTCAAGGATGATCTCTTCTGGAGGAATAAGATACTTCCTTGTAGCCATGTGTTCACCCTCCAAGATCTACCTCATTTTTTAAGCTATTTGAAGGAACCAAGCTCTGATGTTAATTGTTGAAAACCTAGAATACTAAGAGGGGGTGAATCAATAATCACTAAAATTTATGAACTTCATCAACTTAAGCATGCATTCAAAATGTCTCATCACACTTGTAGAAATGGAAAGGAACAATTAAAACATGCATCACATCAACACAAGAACACCAGATTTATGTGGAAAACCCTTGAAAGGGAAAAATCATAGTGAGGATTAGCTCACAATATATTATAACCAATTACAATGGGTTTAAAATGGTGGACTCAATGTCCAAGGACTCGCTGTCTAAAAAGAATGACTCGTTACCAAGGGCTCACTACCCAAAATAGAAAGAGCTAGAAGATAGGGTGGCTCATTGTCAAGGATGAACTACTAACAATGCATTTGCAACATGTTGAAGGCACAATTCCAATTAAGTTCAAAAAACTGACTTTACACACTTCATACTTCACCACTATCACCTTTCTCACTTCATAATACATAATATCTCGCACACATTCTTGATTACATCCAATACTCTACATCACATAGTGAATTAACCTTGTATATATACCACAACCAACCAAAACATCAATTAGGCGAGCCTAATTAGATAAAACATGAAACACAATAAACTATCAACATAAAACTTCAACAAAAACACTATGTGGATGTAACAAAAATGTGTACCACACTAAAATAGGTCAACATGACCTATAATCACTTCCATGATTTTCTCTATGCACAATTCAACTTTGCATGACCCCAAAACCATTAGGTTGACATCGTTGGTGAAGCAACAACTAAATGAACCAACTATTCATTCACAACTTCGAACGTAGACTACCAAATCACTTGCCACATGGAGTGCACACACATCTGAAACCTTCCAACACTTCCTCAAAACTGCACATCATAATATTCATCCACAGTGGAATACAAAGTATTCCAACATGCACTCTGTACATGTAACACTATCATTACTAAGCGTGATACACTACCAACAATATCTTCAACTACAAAATACATCAAGCCCAAAAACTTTGGATTTAGACACATCCAACACATACCATGAACACCTCAACACAACATGACAAGATTCTGCATAGTGGAGCAATGCAAACCATTAAATTGTTCCTTTGACTAGATATGCACATTAGGACTTAATCAATTCTCCAAAACACTTAGTCTTCTTCGGACCAACACTTCTATATTTCTACAATGGGTTGCCATCAATGACAACACCATACACCAATCATACACAAAAATCACTAAAGAAGCTTACACATTTTTGTATTTCATCAGTTTTAAAAGAAAGCATAAAGGCTACGGTTTTAAAGAGAAAAATGGGTAGATATTACCCACAATCAATAGCATAATCATACAACCTGCAAAAATGATAAGAGTATATGTTGCACCCCATTTTCTCCTTACAGAATTACTTTTAACTTTTTGTATTAAAATACGTTTTATGATGTCATTATGATGAAATTATATGCAATGAGATGTATTTGCATTTCAATGATTATATATATATATTTTATCAAGATTATGATTATGTTGTGAATGTTAACGGTTAACTACTTGAATGTTTTCTAAGTAAAATGCAAGACTATTTATTGCCATCTAGAGAGAGAGGGAGAGTATCTCTCAAGAGAGGAGAATAGACTTCAAAAAAGTGGGTATTGCCATTTGAGTTTCCGCACACTCACATAGGTCTACTTTAAACCTATCATCTTGTCAATTTGAAGTGTAAAATTAAGTTGAATTATTAAACCAAGTTGTTAGGCTAAGCCTAACCTAGTCAGTCAAGTCGAGTCTTGTTTATTCTTTTTCATAAAAATAAAATTAAACTGTTTATCTTTTATATGATCATTGATAATCGATTAAATGATCTTATTATTTTCGACGAGATAAATTGATTAAAATACTATATATATGCTAAATTAGAGGCACTTTAAATTCCATAAAAGCCATAGTGTTTGTCACTTTAAATGCCTCGAGTGAGGCGCCTTTTTCCTTGCAAGACAATAGCCACTTGGTGGCCGTTTAAACTAGATATAAATGCATTATTTTTAACTATTGTAGACATGCAAATTAACATTTTCATTTGATCATTTATATTCATCATCCGGAATCCAGTCGACAGGGTCCATTCATCGATTCATCAGATTCACCCTCATTCATTCATCAGGTAATTTCATTAATCTCCATCTCCTAAAGTAATTTATTTAAGATCAAGCAAACATTATCATCAACCTTTTAATAAATCAAACATCCATTTAAATCAAAATCCAAAATCATATTCCATCATTTTCTGATTTAAATAAATCAATTATCAAAGTCCTAAAAGTCAAACTAACCTAATCATCATTAAATTAACATAATCATCATTTATTTAATCTAATCATGATTAAATACTAATCTCACCCACTTGCATTCTCTAGATATCTCCACTTGCACAAATAAATCAATTTTATTGATTTATTAAAAACCCTCATTTTCCCTCAACATGACAAGTCCAACATTGCATTTATTGCTGTTTTTCTTGTCCCCCTCTCAAAATTTATGGAAAATTTTGAATTCAAATTCTCCCTCTCATGGGCACTCTTCCCAAATCTTGCACAACCATTG
>VDFB02368932.1:0-33695 GCA_007258455.2 Sequoia sempervirens | reverse complement strand
GATCACTTACACCTCTACCATCTTTTCACTTCTGTTTTGGTGAAGAAAGTTTGTGCTGAAGACACACAAAAAGTGTGCCTAGGAGGAGATTTTCATGACTTGAGCCAAAAAGAGGAACTTTGGGAGGACTTTGCTAACCACTTAACCTAAAAGTGGAATTTTATGATGTTCTGGCCACAAAAAATGTGCACCACCTTGTATTTGAGTGTTAGTTGGAGAAAGCCATTGGCTTAACCATTCAAAAAGTGTGTTGGTGGAAATTACTAATGACTTTGCCATTTGTTGCCTTCCTTATTGTTGGCCTCATTTCCCTTAGCTCTTTTGCCTTTGTTGGCAGTGTATTTCAAAGGTTGCAAAACTCTCATCGACTTTTGATGGAGTACTCAAAACCTCACTAAAACCCAACAAAGTTATCTCGTCCTTAGCATTACATGTCTTTCCTTTTGTTTTGGCTTGCTTCATTGGTTTCACAACCTATGTCGGGGCTCGATGAGGTTCGCAGAACCTTACTAAGTCCTGACAAAATCTTGTGGTTTGAAAGGAAGTACTTTTATTTCTTGTGCATTGGCCTCTAATCCGAGTTTCACAATCTTTGTTGGGGTCCGACATGGTTTCCACAACCATATCAATGTCCGATAAAGAACCCACAACCATGAGAAAAAGTCAGTCATTTGCAAAGAGAGAAGCTTCAAAGATTCGAAAGTTTTCACTTTCAGAGTCTAATAAGGTTCTCAAAACCTTGTCAAGCTTCGACAAGGTTTGCATAACCAAGTGCGGAGCCGACACAATTTGGATAATTTGGTTATGTCATGAGCTTAAAGACCTTAAAAAGATCAAAGACAATAAAAATGAGTATTTTGGGACTTCTCATGGGTTTCAAAACCTTTGTCGAAACTCGACTAGGTTTCCACAACCTTAAGAAAAGCCGACAACTTTGTCATGCAGTGAATGATCACTTTTGAGAAAGTTGTTTTTAGAAAAATTAAGTGGTTTCGAAACCGTCGTTGAGATGCAACAAGGTTCTCAAAACCAACGACTTCTCCAACAAAACTTTGGAGCTTTACTTTCCAAATTTTAGAAGTGTCAAAAGTGAATGTTGAATAAAAAGTTCGCGTGCACCACCTCAAGAATAATATATCTTGTTATTTTATTGGGCTTATTTTTGTAAAGAGCATTAAAGTCCTGAGAAGTTTAAGGGATTCTTTAACTTCCTATTTTCAGTTACTCTCAAGAAACAATTACTCTTGCGTATGTATATATTAACTATGGTGAGATGAAGAGGGGAAAAGAATAAAATTTTGCCAGTTTTGAGAAAGTTTGGGAGTCTATGTGCTTGCAAATTTTAAATATTTAGAATTAGAAATCCATTATCATCTGTATGCTATAATAGATTTCTATATTATCATTCTTCTGTATGAGCATGGTAATTAGTTCTGAGTATTTAATTTTCTCTTAAATGGTCAACTTTGTTAAGGGAAATATTTACCTCTTGAAGTGATAATTTAGCCTGTGTTCTATACATCATTTTGAGAAATTGATATTCACAAACTTCTTAAATGTCATTAATTCTTTCTTTTTGAATGCCTTTACTGCTTTTTGGTCAAAAGCATACCATCAATTTTATTTCCAAAACATAAAATAAACTCAATCTTAAGAGGGAGCTGTACCTCTAAAATTCAGAGGGAAGTTGATAATCATACAACTTACCTAACTATTGGTTATGGTTGTTTTTATCAGACAGGGCATTTAGGGTTGAATAAAACATATATATTTACATAAAGACAAATCTGTTATTCAACACCATCAAAAGCACACACCGACTCTGCTTAAGCCACATTTACAGCCTTGGTGGAGAAACCAATTGGCAAAGGCGATAACAAAGTGTGTCAAGGTTTCATCATTTCCTTCAAGTTGTCAAGCCTTAGACATTTCATACTTCCTCTTCCATTGCCACAGTCATCATCAATCAGGAACCTCATCACTATATGGTCTTGGAACAGCTGCAACCTTGACAACCCTACAAAAATCATAAGTTGAAAAATAAGACCATGAAATGATGAGCTTGCAACTTGACAGGGGAATGGCTTGAAGTGACACACAAATGATGATTAATTCACGACAAAGTAGACAAAAGTAGCATATATATCGAGTTTCATATGGGTACAATTTTTTTTAGATAATTTGCCTATATATCTTTCTCTATCCTGTATGTGAGATCTTGTATTCCATCACAAGGAATTTTTGGACAGTTAGTCAGGGATCATATCATTTGAAGTGTTTGAGAAATAGCCCATCAAATATCAACTTCCCATAAACTTTTCTCTATCTTCTTTGAGTAGTTGGAATACACATGATGTGGATTTAAGTTTTGGCAATGAATTTTAAGGTAGAGTTTTAGAAATAGTTGATTGAAGTATAGTAGCCCATAAATTTTTCCTTAAGTTGGCCATATGCCTTTATCATATATCATTCTTGTGAATTATATCACATGGTAATGAGTATAATTGGCTGGGGAAATTTGTATCTGAAGGGTCCAAGCAATAGGAGGATGCTAGCCCATAAATGATTCTCTAGGCTCCTTCCAAGCTGTTGGATTATCCATCCTGGTTCGAATAACAGATTTTTGAAGAGTTTAAGGAATACTCTATTGAAGATTTGTAGGTCATAAAATTTTCTCTATTCCGTGTTCTTGCTGCTGCTGTATGCATCACAAATTATTCAAAATATTGTTTAGGGAAGCTTATTTCTGACTACGTTTTGGATTATCTTCCATCGAGTACCTGAAGTTCATATCACATGAGAAAAAAGGATAGCTGGTTAGAGAAAGAGATATTTGAATGAAGTTATTAAAGTAGTCCTCTTAAGATTACTGGCCCATTAATTTGTCTCTACTTAATTTTTGTAAATAGTGCAACATCTCCAATTGCTCTATTGCGAGGCAGTCAGAGGCTGTTTATAACTTTGGGTTCTTGTTAGAATTATTGTCATTGATGTCAAAAACGTATGGGAGATATCACGAGTATCCTGATGAAATTCGCTGATCCAAGAGGAAGAAATTGCAATGGCCAAAGGTCACTTAATCACATCATTCTAAGGGCAGTTTTTATCCTCACAAGGCAGCAATAAAATAAAATTAAATGCATACTTATATCCGACCTCCTTCAGTTTTAGCACCCTCATCATAAGTAAAAAATAATTAAATTAAATTATATTTAATTTATGGGCCGACCCCCTTATAGTGGCGCCCACTTTGATGAAACTAAAATTAAAAAAAATCATATTTTCTAAAGGGGCCGACCCCTTATGGAGCACCCAAGTTTGGTATTAAAAGGTGCTTTGAAAAGGTGTAAAATAATGAAGTGTTGCCTCCTTTGTCAAGCATTGTATCCTTTCAAATGGTCACCTATCTTGGAGAAGATATAAGAGGAGTTTGTGGAATGAGGAGAAGAAAAGGCGTGGGAGATAAATTGATAAATCATAAATACACCAGCAGATTTGTGTGAAGAGAAAATAATTGAAGATTATTCAAAGGCAGATTTTTGAAGGAGGATTATCAAGAAGAACTATACTTTGTCTATCAAGAGGTTGCTGCCTCATAGTGGAGAGGTTGGTGCCTCATATTGAAAGAGATTGGTGTCTCTTATTGAGTTGGTGCTCAAGTTTTGGGGATTGGTGTCTTCAATAGGTTGGTGCCCACAAAGTTTGTAAGAGAATTTTATATAAGCAATATTTTTTTCTGGTTTTCTCTCCAAAGGGTTTCCGCGTAAATCTTGTGTTCTCATTTGTTGATATTGTGTATTTAAAGTTGTTGCGGTTGTTAATTTGAAAAAGTAAAAAGATAGTCTTATACCAGCTTGCACCAGCCTTGGGTATGCAGCTTCCACACAACATTGGCCCTCAATGATTGAGCAACCCGACCACCTACTCCAACAAAGGTAGGGATACTGAGCCCACATATAGCCTTTCTCATTCTGGCATCCCACACAGTAAAGGTTGGGGTTTTGGAGTTTTGCCTAGCCATCTTGCTGTTCACCACTTCAACAATGACTGCTTCAACTTTGTTTAAAAATGAAGGTAAGCACATCTCCTTGTCTTGGAATAATCTTTGATTTCTCTCCTTCCATAATTCCCACACAAGATTGGAAGGACAAATTGTCCACAAGCTAGAGAACAATGCCTCCTTGTATAATATGGGCCGAGCCTTGAAGAGACTAAGAATATCATTGGGTGGAGCACTTACCCACCCTAGTTTAGCACACAACCATCTCCTACACTCTTGTGTGAAGGGGCAACCAAGCAACAAATGATTCACATCTTCCTCATTAGCTTTGCCAAGGACACACTTAGAAGGGCCATGAAACCCCATCTTTGCAAATTTGTTTGCTCTTAGAATCGTTTTTTGCAATGCTGCCCAATAGAAGGTTCCAACTTTCAGAAGGCAAAGCTTGTGCCAACAAAGGTGAAGAGACAAATTGCATTCCACTTGATCCTGTTCTAGGGCTCTATATTAGGTCAGATTAATTAATCTTCTAGGATAGCAACTTAGCTATGCCAGGTTAGATAATTAATCTTCATTTATTGCAACCTGCTATGGTATGTGTTGAATTAAAGAAAACATTTCTGTTCAAATTATTGTTCAATGTTGCAAGTGTAGTTTTGATTTAATTCTGCTCATGCATGCCAAACATAGTGGATGATCTGTGAACTTTGTAAATCAACTAGTATCTAAACTGCAAACATGAGACCATATATATATATATATATATATATTATCATAGTGAAACGACTTGCTGTGTCTCGAGTTGTGAGGTCGAGGCCACCCCCGACCGAAATTCAGCCCTTTCAGACTGTGACTTCTGGTCAGTCTCGGCCGAAGTCCGGTTGATCCGCCGTAATTGCCGAGTTCAGGAGTCTCACAAATAGGATCTGACAACAGTAAGGTTTGAAAAGTGCAAAAATTACATGAAATTTAAACTTAAATCTTGTTTTTTTTTTTACTTATTGTGAATGCAAAATGATGTATGCCATGAAGGTTTGTATGGTTTTGGAGGTCTTAATTTGGGCTTGGTGCCGAGGGCCCCAGGACCCCGCGAAGGGTGTTGCCCCTCGACAGGCTGGGCTGCTGCCCCGACTTAAAGGGCGCTTTTGCCCTTATTCCTCGCTAGGGTGCTACCCCGGGGAGCTCCCGGAGAAGGGCGCTTGCCTGACCCTGGGCTGCCTGCATCTCGCGAAGGGCCGCCTCGGCCACTGAGGCGCTGCCCCTAGGACCCCCACAAGTGGCAGACCGCCTCAGACTTGAATAAGTATTGCCCTTGATCCACGGGCTGCCCCCAAATCCCTAGGGCAATCAGCCTCTTGACTTCTGCCAGGGCTGTGCTAGTTCCAACCTCTGCCAGGGGCCGCCTGACCCCACTAGAGGCACTACGCCTACACCCCCACAAAGGGCACTGCCTCTCAACCCCATTAGGGCAATTTCCCTAATACTTGATATTATGGCTACTGCATCATCCATGACCTATCTTAGACACATTTGTAGGAAGGATGCAGGCTCCTTTGAGCCATAGACTTCTAGTTATTGTTTTGAATCTTTTGATATTTCATATTTGTTTGGAATATTTGATGTCATAGATTTCATATTCGATGATTTTTGTATACATTTGAGTCTTTGACTATATATCTAAGTATGCTATTTCCTTGAGCAGATCAGCTACAATTTGTATTTATACTTATATGATTGATGTATACTTGTGTTAGTGACGAGGACCTTGATTGGGTTGACCAAGCAGATAGAGAGGTTGAGGCTATAGCCATGGCAGAGGAGGAGGCTAAAGCACGAGCAAACACATCCACAACTAATGTTGGTGAGGTTGGCATGGAGTCACAAGCAGAGACTATGGTTGTAGTTGCTACATCATCTAGGACCCACCTTAGATGCCTTCGTAGGAAGGATGCAAACTCCTTTGAGCCATAGACTTGTAGTTATTGTTTTGATATTTCATATTTGTTTGGAACATTTGATGTCATGGATTTTATATTCCATGAGTTTTGTATACATATGACTATATTTATATATCTAAGTGTGCTATTTCCTTCAACAACTCAGCTACAATTTGTGTACTTTATGCTTATGTGATCAATGTATACTTGTGTATGTGATCAAATTTGCTTCTATTTAATGATGTTATTGTGTCTTTAAGGTTTATTCAATAAAAGGGTGCTTGAAACAAGTTTTAAATCCTTAAAAATCTCCAAATTTCTAGGGTTTTTTCATTTTGCCAAGTCTGCGTTGAGTCCGGGCGCCAAGTCTCGAGTCCCGAGTCGAGTCACCCTAGCTGAATCCGAGCCGAGTCTGAGTCTCGTTACTATGATATATATATATATATATATGCTATTGTGTTCTTTTTGGCAAAGTATCTACTGAGAAAGAGGCAAAAAAATTTTTGGAAAAAATTGTTTAGGGAATCTTATATACCACATAACCTGGTATGACTGGTGAAAGCCTTACAACTCAAATTGGGTGCCTAGGAACTTGATGTTGTCCAGATCTGAGATGAAACGATCAATGGTGCACTCGAAGATTGCATTCAGTTGGCTCTACCCTAGGGATAGATATAATCTAGAGGGGTGAGTTGGGGCGTGTAACCCACAACCCTGATTGTCTGTAAATGCAGATCATCCCTATAGGGTTGCAAATCTGGTAGGGAAATTCGTTAATATATGCATATTTGTTAAACCTTGGCCTAGGATTGTGTAATGTCCCCATTTTCGATGTCCTTCTTTGGGCTAGTTCGGTTCTGACTCACTATTTTTAGTAAGTACTATATTTAGTAACTGTTCTTGGTAGCAGTGCAGTGCAAGGTTTCCTGTTTGGGCAGTGTGTGGCAGTTGTCAAGTGAACTTTAATGTTTTATGCCAGTTGGTGTTTGGTGAGTACTTACTACTTTTAGCAATTTATATTTATAGTAAGTCTATTTTGAGAAATTGGTCTTAGGCCCATAGTGTTCTCAACAGTGTTATTTATATGGTGGCATTGGAAAGCCTAAGGTTGGATTATTTAATATTTGCTTTTTATCAGTCATTTAAGTTATTTTTATAAAATAACTTTATAACTTAAGTGAGGGGGTAGGTGGTCATCGAAAAGTACCTTGGTACCTAATAAGATAACATTGTTTTAAAAGGCTGAATAATGCAAAATAGTTTCCTTATGAGCAAGGATGCCCAAGGAGGAATATGATGTTTTAATTTATTAAAAAATATAAGGCTCATAAGGGGGGGCGTTGGATTTTGGAGGAAATTTTTTTTTCAAACCTAAAGTTGCCCTAAGTCTCTCTCTCTCTCTCTCTCTCTCTATATATATATATATAAAAAAAAAACTTCATTTTGGCTCTCATTTGGATATGTTCTTTTTGGCAACTTAACATAATGCTGCTGGAATGACTCCAAAGTACTCGGGCTGCATGTTGAGGACGAAAACCCTCGCCGTATTGGGCTGATTTCGGTGGTGAGAGATCCACCCTAGTTAGATTTTGAGTGGTTCCATCCAGGGATCACACAGTGCTTCAACAGAGTTCAAATTTTCAGGGTTTGAGAGGTGAAAGATGAAGATTTATATGGTATTCTGATTTGGGTTTGTTAGTGTTAGTGTTTTTGGGTGTTTGCTTCATTTTGGAGGCGATTAGTGGACGTTTTTGGTGTGTTTTTGAGGTCTGATATACTTTATCAGAAATCTGGAAACTCAACTGTGCCAGGGTCTGAAACGGAAAACAGTTAATAACTCCGTGCACGTTGGAGGCATTGTTCTGGGTATTGCTTCTTTGGATTCCTCTCTCCAAGGCATCCCATTTCAAGTATCAGTTTGTATTTGTTGGAAGAAACCTGATTTACTAGGGCAGATTGCCCTACCTAGGGAGCTGCCCCTTTTTGTTGTTTCTCGGTATTTTCGGCCTGCTGTTGTATAGGCCATATTTTGTCATTGTTGGAGTTTGTGAGCTGGTTCAATAAGCTGGAAAATCTGAGAGTTCATTGGCCTTCACTATTGTGATGTATGATGCAAGTTTGAAGAGATTTATGCTGCTGTTCAGAGCCCTTATCAGGTCTGAAACTACATTTTACTAGGTCTGAAAATGTTTGCATTAAGTCTGATTTGATTTGCTATCAAATGTACTGTGTATGAGATGATTTGAAAAAAATGGAAAGCAATGTTCTTTTTTCAGTATTTCCTTCTTTATGTAATTTTATTCATGCATGCAATGAAAACTATGAAAGACACATGAAACAATCAAACCAAACCATCAGCAAAACTGCAATCAGCAAACAGGGTTATATTTAAAAAAAAAAAAATCAGGGGACTGCTGTTGAGAATTGAATATTTGTCACGTCCATAATTCATGCAGCTGGGTGGTCTTCTGTGATTGAAAATGGCACCATGGCTGCTCCCTCTAACATTATTGCTTAGTTCACCACAGGTAAAGGGTAATTTTTACTTGTCCCTTGTAAAAGATCTGTAGCTGATTTGCTGGGACTCGTGACTTCTGTTGTAGATTATAGTGCTGTAGCTGATTGCCGTACCTTGGTTATTCTGCCTAACAACTCAAGAAGTAGTTGCCAATGAAGATAAATGGAGGCACTACCTTGATAAGACCCCAAACTCCCTTCCAAATGACTGTGCCACCTATAAAATGGATCAATATTAAGAATGTGAGTCCAATTGCAAACCCCGTTTCGGATTTGCTCATAAAAGAGAGGCAAAGTTTTCGTCTTGACTCACTTGTGAAATTAGGGTTTTTATCCTTCTTGCATTGGTAAGTGCAATTGTAAAGGATTGCTCCAAAAATTTCCAAAAATCAGATATCCTTGAATGAAAAAAAACTTCTATTTATACTTGAATGCCCTAACAAAGATAGGTTGGCCTCCAAAAAGGATTGTCGCTTAAGAACAATTTCAAAATTAAGTCGGCCTCAATACAAATATTATTGTTATTATTAAAATAATCTAAGTTGCCGGTTTTGGTATTCGTTCGGGTTCGGGTTCAAAGGTTTGGTTCACGGTTTTGGCTAATTTTTTTTTGGGGGTTTGGGTTCATTAGTACAAAAAGCATGTAAAATAATAATATATATATATATATATATATATATATATATATATATATATATATATATATATATATATATATATATGAATTAGGATTAAAATATCACATAACATCATATAAACAACAAAACTGCCATAAACTTGAATGTCATTTAAAACATGCATGATAAATATTCATCGTTCAAACTTCAAGTTCAATACTAAAATAATAATATCAAGTTCAACACTTTTAATCATCAAATGAATTTTCTAAATCATCAATATCATTGCAACATTGACATTAGATGTAGGAAGACTAGATGAATCACAAGCAGTGCCAATGGCATTGTCATTAGCACTAATATTGTGCTCATGTTGGTTATCGGACTCCTCATATGCAATATGGTGGGAAGTGGAAGCATCCATGTTAGTATGCTATAGCTCTATATCCCACAACTTCGTCTCCCCTTCCTTGTAGTCATGTTGTTTGTGTGAAAGGAGACACAAGTTGGAATGCACATATACTAAGTTCTCCACTCTTTTTGAGAGCAATTTATTGCGTTTTACTAAGTGGATGAAAGAATATGTGCTCCAATTCCTCTCATATGCAGATGAACTAGCAACCTATGAAGACAAAGTGAACAATTAAAGTTATACATTATAAAAAAAATGAAAAATTATAAATGAAACTTTAAAAGCTAAAATATGAAAATTTATTAAACTTGTGATAAAATTTTGATTGCGAGGGGCTGCAGATGTTGGAAGTATTGGCCATGGAAGTATCACCAACTATGAGCATCCTGTACGAACCTATCATGAAGAGCCTCAATACCTTGACCATTTGAGTGCACAAAATCCATGAACTCACTCGTGACTATACCTTGCAATTTAGAATCGGGGAAGAGTCTCATGAATTTACCTTTGTACTATCTGAAACAATGGACACACCTGTCTCAATCCATGAATCCCTTATGGGATTCAATGAATCTTCAACCATCTTGACCTCTTTTTCCAATAAGGTGCCACACACCTTCTCATAACTCGGGCCCTTGTACCCTTTTAGTGCTTCATTAACTGTTTTCAACATCTCTTTCCAATATGGAGAGCGAACAACATAAAATACAATCCATTTGCATAAATACATCTTGCTACATGCTGGTTGGCAATGTCTCGAATCTCGTTTTGAAATGCAACTTCCAAAGGTCCCTTTGATCTTTTGTTTATAGTGGGTTGTACACTTTGATCTTGAGGATGAGGAGTGGCTAAAAATGGGTGGTTTTCTACTATGATATTGGAATTAGACGGGGGCAACGTTCCCTTTGATTTTTTTTAATAAGGGGTGACTTGATCTATGAGATTCCTATTCATTTGCTTGTTCTTGCTTCATAATGTAATGTCCCCATTTTTAGCCCCACACTTTCCAGTGACCGTTAGCCTATTTGCAGAGGCTTGTAGGCTAGTTGGAGGCAGAATTAGGGTTTCCTATTTTCTAGGAGGTTTCCTTTTGAGTTTTTCAGGGGTTGCATGTAGGAGTTTGGCAGTTTGTCTTTTGGGTCTTTCTAGGTTTTTAGAGAGCTTCAGAGGGGTGTGACATGCATTTCAATCAAAGGATATTTTTGGACTTACTATTTTTAGTAAGTTACAATGGTTGCCTGGTTTGTGCTCAAATGGAGTTTGGAGTCACTATTTTTAGTAGTATGCAATTTTTAGTAAGTGCTATTTTTGGTAGTGCAATCTAGTAGCAACTCAACACACGGTTTCTAATTTTGGCAATGAGGCAGTTTTGTTTTGGCAGTGGCTTATCCAACATTCTTGGAGCTCGAAAAGGAAAGTTTAATAATTTATGTTATATTTTAATGTTGCTTTTGGACCCCACGCCTAGGCAACATAACTTAAGTTGTTCTTAAAAGTGGACTTTATAGGTTTGGACGCCTAAATTGGAGATAAATACATTTCTAAGGTTCAATTTATGCCTTTTCAAGTTGGACACCTAAGTATGAGGGATAAAGTGATTTTATTAAATATAATATTGCTCCAAATGTGGCGTCCCTTTTGGAGGGAAAAGCAAATTCAAACTTTTGGGTTTGAAAATCTATATATACTGTGTGTTGCCTCTTCATTTGGTATCCATTATCTTTTCATAATGAAGTGTTGGTGAATTTTATTCAGACTCTTGCTTCAAGGTTGAGATGCCTCCTAGTTTTTTCATTAGTTTCAAGTTTGAAAGACAACTCCTAGCTGATCAGTGACTACTTCTTCACTCAGAGGTTGCAGATTGAGCTTCAATGGCGCCTTATTGCTGCAAGTTTTGTAATTTTTGGTGAAGTCTTGGTTTTTATCTTGTTGGTCGCCTTTCTCTAGAGGGCCATTTACCTCATTTTGTGCATTGGAAGGCGTGCTAAATCATTCGACTGTTTGGTGATTTGAGCTTGCTGGTCTGAGATTTCTGAGTGCTGCAATTTCATATCAGATTCGTAAAAATTCAGTTTTTGGCTTGTTTTCCTTAGTAGAATAGCTTGCTTAGTTGTGGAGTTCTTTCTTTATTATTTTGCTGTGTATTGGACATTTTATAGTCACAGTAACTTGCAGATTGTTTCATATTGTAAGGCTGTTATTAGTAGTATTGATTTAGTCATTTTACTTTTGCACTTTACTTTTTGTATTCCCACTTTTAGTGGAAGAGACAGGCCTCACCGTCTTTACTTTCAACACTTTACTTTCTTGTACTGCCTACTAAAAAGCGGAAGGGGTCAGCAAGCCGTTCAGACATTTACTTTCAGTACTATACTCCTGCTGAATAAGTGGTCGAGTTGCATTGCATACATTGCTGATCGGCTGAGCCGTCTTTCATGTTCACTTCTTTGTAATACACTCCCGCTGAATAAGTGGTCGAGTTGCATTTCATATCTTGCTGATCGACTGAGCCGTCTTCATATTGTAATCTCAATTCTAACACTTTTCAGCTAACGATCCCCTTTCCATCGTATGCTCTCACCTCGCCCACACTGGGAACTTGGTGATCAAAAAGTGAAGGGTTGATTTCCAACATTGTACTTTCATTTGGATTTCGCCTAATGATCCCCTTTCCACCATATGCTCTCACCTTGCCCTCATCGGGATTTGGGTGATCAGAAAGTGAAGGGTTACTTTCAGTTGGTTTATGATTTCTCTAACGTTAACGGGTGAAATCTTGTGCTCAAAATTGAAAAAAATTGTAAGGGGATATTATAGTGGTATCAGAGCTCAAGTTCCTGCCATCTCGTTAGGAGAACAAAAAAAAAATTAGAGTTGCCACAATGGAATTCAGTAGAGATGCCGAACAGTTCAAGAGGCAATGTGAACATGAGGCTTCCTTACTCCATGTAGAATATCAGAACATGATAGATGAGTTTAAGAACACAGTTTCTTTTGACTCCTTCTTGAATTGTGTGTTGGTTTTGAAACCAAGAAAATTGGTTGTGGTCAACTACATTAAGAGCATGATAAAAAAAGAAGCAAAACATGCCATGGTTGAAGGGTCAGGGAAGGAAGAAGAAGTGCCTGTTTGTGGGTTGCAGCCCATAAGTAAGCACGTTAGAGAGAAAAATCAGTCAACAAGTTTGGGAGATGGCACAAGCAAGGTGCACATGACACATCGAGATGACCATGAGTTTGAAGAAGATACCTTGACATTTGAAGAGTGTGGAAAAGCCCCAAAAAACTCCTTTAGACTTGCATGTGATTGGAAATAATGGATATTGCTTTGGTGAAAAGAACAAAACAACAGTCTTGAATCCTAATTCGTATTCATTCAATGATGGTTTTGAGACTAATGAGGTCACTAATGAAGAGCATGTTGAGGGTAGTTTTGGTGGTGTTGTGGAATCAACTTATGACCACTTTCATAGTGATGATGTTTATGATGATTCAGATGAGTTCATACCTAATCATGTTGAAGATTTGGTGAGGGATAATTCTCTACTTGTTGCTGACCCAACTTCCCAAGAGTTTTCACATGAAAAGTTCATGATAAGTAACCAAGAAGACTTCTTTGGTATGCATGTGACTGTTAATGATGAAATCATTAACATACCTACTCATGACGGGTTCATTGAAGATAAAAATGATAAGAGTTTTCCAGACAGCTAGCATTGATGACTTTTTGCTTCATTATAATGTTGGTGACATGTGATCATCAAGCTAAGCCCTTGGAGAGAGATACCTATGAAGATATTAGTTTAAGTGAATTGGGAGGTGATTTATTCAAAGAGTCAATACTCCAAGAAGAGTGCGACGAGCATTTTCCTTTTGATCAAAACAATCAGCCCCTTAGCATTTGGGATCCGGGTGTGATGGAACTTAAGGATGACAAAGACCCTGTGTGGGATGAATTTCCCTTTGATCCTGAAGAAGCTCAAAATTCAGATTGCTTTGCAAGCTATGAGGTGGCCATTGGAGGAGAAGGTGTCTTTGAAGAAGAAGTTTGTTTGGCCAAGCTCCATAATGAACCCTTTGAAGTGTATGCAGCCACTAAGGAAGGGTATTTTGCTACTGAAATTTTTAGAACAACAATCAATAATGATTCATTGATCGAGTTGGGGGCTGCCATATCCTTTGATCAAGGAGACAATGAGGAGGAAGTAGAGCTAGAGGGCCATATGGCTCTTGAAGATGAAAAGTTTAAAGAAGTTCTTAATTACAAATCTGATTTACCTATTCATGAAGCTGGTTGTAAGCAAAGGCTTGAAGAATTAGTAGAATCTGGTCCTCTTTATGATATTGAGCAATTTCAGCTAGTGGGTGGTGAAGAAAAGGAGTCTTGGAGCAGCTATGAGGGCAACAAAGACAATAAACAAAGTTATGATTTTCAGTTACAGCCTATCAACAGTACACCACCTATGCATACTCATGAGTGGAAGGATCAACTCATGAGTTCTTTTGAGAATGAGGTGTGAGCTCTATCTAGGTTTGAGCGTACACACCGTTTAATAGAAGAACTCTATTGGAAGGCTCAAATTGAAGAGAGACGAAAAGGGGTTAAGGATGAAGTTGGTCTTCCTAATCTGCAACTTATCAAAGACTCTTTGGAGACATTGAAGTCAGAGTACATACACTTGATTGGAGATCACGATTATGCCATTGAATTTGCAAAGAAGACCCTTAGTGCATTCCAAGGAAAAGAGAGAAAGGTTGATGAGCTCACTCATGAGCTTGAATCAACAAAAGGAATGTTAGAAGCTACTTAGGTGGCACTAAAAGAGGCAAAAGATCAGCTTGCCGATTACAAACTTTTCCGAGAGTAAGAGAATGAGCAAAGAGCTGAAGAAATCAAGCAAGTAATTGGTGAGCTTGATAGTCTTCAAGAGGAGTTTGATCTAGAAAGCTTCACAAGGAAATTAGAAATTACAAGTGCAGATTTGGATCAACAAGATGGAAGCGAGCAAGAGGAAAGGGATGACTTCCAAATTCTTGATAACCCTCTCTTTGAATTGGGTATTGAGGAAAGTTATGATAACCCTCTCTTCGTGATGGGTGATAAAACATGCGATGAAGTGCCCGAACATGAGACTGAGATGGTTTCCAGTGTATGGATGATGTGATATCAAACCATGAGGATGTGCCACGTTTTGTGATTAGTAATCTTTTGAGGTTGCTTGATACTAATGCGTAAGTGGTGTTGAGGATGAAGGCTCCACTTGGGAAGTGTTGAATCAGGATGTTTTCAATGTCCTTGACATCAAGATGTTGTCCAAACACAGTTTGGTAGCTGCTCAAGGTTTCATTACTTCAGCAAGGAGTGAAGATTTCAGACTTGTTACTCTTGGAGTAGGGGAGAAAGAAGGACCAAAACATGGTGTTTACATGCTTGACAATCCATCCCTTGTGTTGAGTGATGCTATAGCTCATGCTAGTCCATTATGGGAATTGGGTTTGAAGACAATGTTTGTTCCAAGCTCCTTGGTTGTTGAAGCTTCCATGGATAGGCTTCAGAGGTTCACTAGAGGAGACACCAATTTCTTGAGTATGCACTTGGTTCTGACTAGCACTTGGGGATGTGTTGAGTATTCTTTCCGGTGTGTTGGAGATCACTTTCGGTTGGGTATCCATGCTTGGGATCCTCAACATGGTTTAATGGAGCTTATTACATATGGAAAGAAGGATTTTTGGAGGGATAAGGATCAAATTATCAGATTTTTTGGTGCTGTTCCCTTCTTTACCAGCCATTTGATGGTTTCTTTTGCTCATCAACTAGTGGATTGGAGAG
Organism: Sequoia sempervirens; assembly: GCA_007258455.2. NCBI lineage: Eukaryota > Viridiplantae > Streptophyta > Pinopsida > Cupressales > Cupressaceae > Sequoia > Sequoia sempervirens. The sequence goes on along the minus strand of VDFB02368932.1, from coordinate 18,382 downwards.
ATTTTGAGCAAATGATGGTTCTATATGGTGTTAGAGTCACAAGAGAGGATGTTTCCAGCCTTGGAAATGAGCAGATATTTTATTTTGGATGATGATTTTCAGTGTTGCAGCAACAGTTCATCTTTTTAGATGCTGATTTTCCTTAAATCAGATCTTAAGTCAACCATTTTAGACTTGGTGGGCAGTTGGTGTACTCATTTTCAAACTTCACGGTCTCCTAGCAGGACTAGTTCATGGTCTCAGATGAGAGGTATGTTGAGTTGGGGCAATCAGTATCCGTGTTTTTGGGTAGTGTTCAAGCTCTAATTGGTGGCTATTCTTATACTTTCTCTTGTACCTATGATTGGGACAACGGACCTCTGCTTGCCTTGGTTCTTCATTCTGAGACTCTTGGAGTTGGAACTGTAAGAGTTTTCAGAAGCCTTCATAGTTGTATCAGAATAATTCAGAGGAGGCATAGTAGATCCATATGGAGTGATGAGGATGAGTTTGTTGAGCTCTTGCAAAGGATTGCTTCCCCCTTTGCAAGAAGATTTGGAGAAGTCACAAATGTAGTTGTGGCTCTGTTAGATACCATATGGAGATATGCTAAGGAGTTTGATTTTGAGTTAAGTAGACTATCTTTCCTATTGCCCAGGTTTGTGATATACAGTGGCATTGTTGATATTGATTACTCGGAGTCTTTTGGGCATGAGATGCTGCATGGTATTGGTTTTAGTCCTAGTTTTTTCAGTTTGAGTTTCATGGGTGGTAACATTTTGGGGTTATAGGGGAGGATAGTGCAAATTTGGCACGATGGTTTCACTAATGTGATCATAGTGGCGCAACATTGGCATGGTGGGTCCTTCCTAAGATGGACATGGGACCCTGGGATCCTACTTGGTTTGGTGTGGACCAGTCTAGTTTTTCTGGAGTTGTGATGGCATTGCTTGAGGACAAGCAATCTTTGGGAAGGGCGGACTATAATGTCCCCTTCTCAGTAGTGATTAGTGCAGTTGGCCGTTAGCCTAATCCCGGAGGCCCATAGGCTAGTCAAAAGCAGAAATTAGGGTTTCCTATTTTCTAGGAGGATACTTTGGCAGTTTTGGGGGTTTGCATGTTGGAGTTTTGCAGATTGGATTTTGGATTCGTTCTGGGTTTTCAGAGAGCTTTAGGGTGGTATGACATGCATCTGCATTATGTAATTTTTTCGGACTTACTATTTTTAGTAAGTTACGGCGGATGCTTAGAATGTGGTTAAAATGCGTTTGAAGTCACTTACTATTTTTAGCAGTATGCTATTTATAGTAAGTGCTATTTTTAGCAGTGCTATTTCTGGCAGTGTTTCAACAGTTTGATACAGTGGCTAAATCTAGCAGGGCAGTATATTCAGTTCGGTCTCCAACATTTGTGGCGCTCGATTTGGCAAGTTTAATATTTGATGAAATATTGTTTTGAGTGAAAATTATATTATAAGCAATGTGGATGATTTATTGAGGGAATGTATTTAAGTTATAAAGTGAAATATTGCTAAGGCATGGTGGACACCTAGATGGAGAGATAAGTGATTTTTTATTAAAGTATTTCACTTTATTACTTGGGACGCCTAACATATCTTTTATTTGCATTTTAAATAAAGTTATATCCTTCTTATGACTTTGGACGCCTAGCCTCATGAAACTCAAATGTTAATTCAAGTCAAAATGTGAATTTCATCTTGGGCGCCCTAATTTGAGGGAAATGGATTTGAAATTGAAGAGAAGGTTATAAATGTGTGTTGGGGTTCATTTGAGACTATCCATTGAAAATTATAACGAAGTGTTGTCGAAATTTCTACAGACTTTGCTTTGAGGAATGCATACCTCCTAGCGCTCTTAGTTTCGTGCTTGCAAGATAGCACCTAGCTAAGTTTTGTGACTGTTCTTTACACTGAAGAGCAGATTGAGTATATTGGAGATGGCTACTTTTGATTTTTTTGAGTGTTGGAGTGATTTTCTCAGTTTTTTGTGTTGTTGGTTTGGTGCTAGTTGTTGCACGTTTTGACTTGTAGTTCATGGAGTGAATTTTTGCTTGTTCTGGGTATTGGCTATATATCTTCTACTACCTTGGGTGCCTCATTGCTGCAAGTTTCATAATTTTTGGTGAAGTGTTGGTTTTTATCTTGCTGGTCGCCCTTCTCTAGAGGGCCGTACTACCTCATTCTGTGCATTGGAAGGCGTGCTAAATCATTCTGGACTGTTTGGCGTGGTTTGATGGCTTGAACTTGGTCACCCTTTTTTTTGGCATCCTTTGCACTTGTTTTCACATCATTCAGAGGTGTGTCTAAACGAAGATATGAGCATTTCGATGTGATTTGAGCTTGCTGGTCGGAGATTTCTGAGCGCTGCAATTTCATATCAGATTGGTAAAAGTTCAATTTTTGGCTTGTTTTCCTTAGTAGAATAGCTTGCTTAGTTGTGGAGTTCTTTCCTTATCATTTTGGTGTGTATTGGACATTTTATAATCACAATAACTTGCAGATTGTTTCATATTGTAAGGCTGTTATCAGTAGTACTAATCTGTCATTTTACTTTTGCACTTTACTTTTTGTATTCCCACTTTTAGTGGAAGAGACAGGCCTCACGGTTTTTATTTTCAGCATTTTACTTTCTTGTACTACCCACCGAAAAGCGAAAGGGGTTGGCTGGCCGCCTAGACATTTACTTTTAGTACTATACTCTTGTTGAATAAGTGGTCGAGTTGCATTGCATACATTGCTGATCGGCTGAGTCGTCTTTCATGTTCATTTCTTTGTAATACACTCCCGTTGAATAAGTGGTTGAGTTGCATTTCATATCTTGCTGATCGACTGAGCCGTCTTCATATTGTAGTTCCAGTACTTTTGCTAACGATCCCCTTTCCACCGTATGCTCTCACCTCGCCCACACTGGGAACTTGGTGATCGGAAAGTGAGGGGTTGATTTCCAGCATTGTACTTTCAATTTGGATTTTTCCTAATGATTCCATTTCCACCTTATGCTCTCACCTTGTCCTCATCGAGATCTGGGTGATTAGAAAATGAAGGGTTACTTTCAGTTGGTTTATGATTTGTCTAACGTTAACAGGTGAAATCTTGTGCTCAAAATTGAAAAAATTTGTAAGGGGATATTACACTGATCAGTGACTGCTTCACTCAGAGGTTGCAGATTGAGCTTCAATGGTGATGGCTTCATTCTTGTTTTCAGTTTGGCATGGCTTTGATGTCTTCTAGAGAATCTTTTGGTGTGTTACCTTTGCTGGTTGGTGTTTTTTAGAGTGTTTCTATTGGCCTAGCTGACCCACATTTTTGATCACAACACTTTGAAGAGTTGGGCGATTTTTGTGGATATCAATTCATCAAAAGCTTGGCTATTGGGTGCCCTTTTTCTCCTATTTTGGTGATTTATGAATGTGTGATTTTTAGCATGAGGTCGACCTCCCTAGAGGGCCGTACCATTTGTAGCTGATGCTTTGGGAAGCATGCTTGAGTATTTGGAGTTTGTTGGAAGAGTTTTGCTACTTGGTCTTGGACGCCTATCCCCTAGGCTTCATTTGCATCCAGTTTGGGGTCATTTGAAGGGGTGTGGAGAGAGTTACGAGCATATGGGTGGGATTCAAGCTTGTTGATCAGAAAATCAGATTGCTGCTCCTTCATATCAGACCTGGTATCTTTGTCATAATTTCATATTTTACATGATGCCTTGTCAATATGTTGTTTAGAGATGCATTCCTAACACTTGGGCTTATTGTTGTATGAATTTCTCATATGATATACTGTGTTTGATATCATTTGTAATTGCTGCTCTAGTAGTACTAGTCAGCTCTTTCATTTCAGTATATTGTATTTTCATTCCTAGTGAAAAGTGGAAGAGGTTGGCTTGCCGCTTAGTTGCTTTATGTTTTTGTACCCGCTGAAAAGTGGAAGATGTTGGTTTGCTGTCTAAGCATTTTACATTTCCATTTACTTTCCTTGTAGCCCGTTAAAAAGTGGAAGAGGATGGCTTTCCGCCTAAGCATTTCTATTTTCTATATTGGTTGGCTTGCCGCCAATATCATTTGTACTTCCAACATTTCAATTTATTGTTAACAAATCCCCTTACACCGTATGCTCACACCTTGCCCTCTTCGAGATCTGGGTGATCAAAAAGTGAAGGGTTGATTTTAGCTTGTCATTTTTCTTGGGCTAACATTAATGGGTGAAGTGTTGTGTGCTAAAATTTGGGAAAAAACTAAGGGGGATATTACACATAATATTCCTATGACTGTCTTTGATTGAATGGCTACAATGTTCTTTCCAGGACAATCTTTGATGCCTTTTCCAGGAATTCTACACAAATGTTCTTTCACCTAAAAATAAGAACTAGAATACTTAACATCACATCCATTGCATTTCCAAATGTAACCACCACCACCTGGAACTTGTTGTATCATTTGAACAAATTTCCATAGAGGAGAATTCGGATCTATTTTGAATTTAGGTTTTGCGGAGTTAGAACTGTTGGTGCGAATAAGTGTCTTGTACCTAGTTAATTCACTTACAAGGTACTTAGGGGACATATTCACATGTTAAGTTTACTTAGGTCCTGTTGTGACGTTTTCACACATCGCCCCATTGCAAATGGGGACCCCCAGTGGTTTGCTTCTTTTTAGGGTTCTGCTTTTGTGCAACGGTTTCATGAGGTCACTATTTTGAGAGTTTCAAGTCGCCTTTTGAGAGTCATCCGAGCTAAGTTGAAAATCCATGCCTAAATCGAATTTAAACGTACTTAAAGTGTCAAGGTCCGGAGGACAGGATCGCCTATGTTGTTTCACCTCGACACTTATATTTTAGGATTTCTTGCTTTTTCATTTTTGACATTTTTGGACCAAACTGGGTTCCCTATTTTTTAGGGATTTTGCTTTTTCTATTTTTAGAAAGTCAACCTTGGTCAAATGAGTAAAATGAGGCAAATTATTGGGTCACTTGATCACTGAGAGAGGAATATTGATTGATCTTGAACGCATAGAGGCAATCTCAAGAATCCATCTGCCTACTAGCCAAAAGGAACTGAGATCTTTCTTCGGGAAGATCAATTTTGTCAAAAAATTTATCACCGGTTTTGCCGAGATAGTGAAACCTTTAAATGAGATGTTAAAGAAGGTTGCCAAGATGGAGTGGACACTACCAACGAAGAAAGTGTTTGAGGAAATCAAGCAGGCTATCGTTGATGCTCTTGTCTTGGTTAGCCCAGATTATACAAATCCTTTCTACTTATACTCCTTCGCATCGGAACATTCTTGTGCCGCAATGCTAACTCAGAGAACAAAAGAGAGAGACGAGCATCCCATAGCTTTCATGAGCTCACCTCTCAGGGATGCAGAATTGAGGTACCCAAGTATTGAAAAGCAGGCCTATGCATTGGTGAACGCCATCAAAAAATTCATACATTATATCTTGAGTAGTAAAGTCTTCGCCATCGTTCCTGATGCAGCTGTCAAGACACTCCTAATGCAAAATGAGCTAGGAGAGAGAAGAGGAAAGTGGGTCACCACTATTCAAGAATATGATATTGAGTTACAACCAATAAAGCTAGTCCGTGGGCAAGCTTTTAGCTCAGACAATGGCCATTGAAGGGTCTAGCTTAGTACAACAGACATATGTATCGACTGACACTTCCCCAGAGGAGTGGTATTATGACATCACCGCATATCTTATAAATCACAAGTATCCCACACAAATTAACCCATCATAGAAGCGAGCCTTCAGGCTCAAGTGCCAAATCTATATGCCCAAGGGTCAAGACTATAGAAGGAATCACGAAGGAATTTACTTTAGATGTGTGGGAAACGATGAGGCTAAAACAATCATGGAACATTTCCATTCTAAATTCGGGGCAGGACATGGAGGAAGTCAGGCCACGACTTATCAAATTCTAAGAGCAGGGTACTATTGGCCCTCTGTTTTCAAAGATGCATATGAGCATGTCAAAACCTACCACACCTGCCAAGTTACTGCAACTCGTGAAAAGAATCCTACTATGCCATTACAACCGATCACGAAAGTGAAGCCATTCACGATGTGGGGACTTGATTTTATTGGCATGATAAATTCATCGTCTTCAACACAACACAGATATATTTTGACCGCAATAGATTATTGCACCAGATGGTCTGAAGCACAGGTACTGAAGAATTGCACGACAAATGCAGTGATCAAGTTTTTGGAAGAGCATATCGTCACTAGATTTAGTTGTCCCAAGGCTTTGGTTTGTGACAATGGTTCCGCGTTCACTTCATTGAAGTTTTTTAACTGGGCATTCGATTATGGGATCACTTTGAAATTTTCCTCAAATTATTACCCCCAGGGTAATGGGCTGGCAGAGTCCACGAATAAGAATTTACTTAATGTTATCAAGAAATTGCTGGATCAAAATCCGAGAGATTGGCAATCTCAACTCAGGTTTGCTCTATGGGCAAACAAAACAAGAGCCAAGAGGTCATTGGGAACCTCTCCATATCACTTAGTCTATGGGCAAGACCCCGTCTTTCCCATCCAATTGAGTATTCCAACACTAAGATTCATGCAAGAATACCTAGACCCGAATGATAGAGTCCAAATTTGTCTTTCGCAGTTATTGTTACTGGAAGAACAGAGAGACCAAGCTCTTGAGAATTTTGCTAAACACCAAGGGGTTGTCAAATGATGGTTTGATAGACGCGCAACAACGAAATCATTCAGAATCTCCGACCTAGTCCTTTATTGGGACAAAGCTCACGAACGGAGAGTGGATCGCGATAAGTTTGATAACTTATGGAAGGGACCATATCAAATTGCTGAGATATTGGGGGAGAATGCATTCAGGTTAAGAACTTTGACAGGGGAAGACATCCCACTGCCCGTCAACGGGCAGTTTCTGAAACATTATATCCAGCCTTGAGTTCCTTGTTGGAACTTGCATGTACATAGTTAGAGTAGCTGCTTTTTGAGTTTTGTCTTGCTTTCCTTAGATTATTTGTTTTGCTTTCCTCAGTTTAGTTGTCCTTGTTTTCTTAGATTAGACTGCTTTCTTTAGATTAGTTTGCTTTCGTTTTTTGCTTTGCTTTGGTTAGTTTTTGAATAAGGAGGGTTTCCCATTTTGCGAGAATGGTGATGTGTTGATGCGTGTTTTATGACTCACCAAGCACTTGTTAGAAGTATTGTCATTGATGTCAAATATCAAAGCAAATTATAAAGACATTGATATATTCATATTTTTGCTTAGCTTTGAAGAAATGGATATATTCAGATTTTTCGCTCAGATTTGAAGTTCGGGTATGAACATTTAAATTGATATATTCAGATTTTTTTGCTCAAACTTGAATTTGTCTATATTCAGATTTTATCTATATTCAGTTTTTTCGCTCAGACTTGAACTTGTCGTCTTGTAAAAAGACATGTTAACAAAAGCTTGTTAAATGCGTATAAATTGGACTAAGTCATGAAAAAGTTCGAACCAAGTATAATACGCATTTGTTAAGGAATATAATACGTATTTGTTAAAAATAATGGCTGCTCAGCAAATGCGAATAAAGAGATACATCATAACTAAAATATCAATTTATAAAGAGATATGGCGTGGCATGAAGAAAAATGCTTTTTCAAAGGACGCATTATCTATGAATCTCTTTCAAAAGACAGCGCTTAATCACTCAACTTGTTTATTGATTCAAAATATTTTTGTTTATCAAGAGGATTCGAATATGTAAAGGTGTCTCTTACCAAGATATGCGAATAAAAGATATGACATTTTTTTAAAAGAGACGTGTTGTCTCAACAAATCATTTATGCCTGAAGAGATACGCTCTTGGTGAAAAGGCGAATCTATTTTTTAAAAAAGGAGAGACGTGTTCATGTGAAGGGACATGTTCATGTGAAGGAATGCACACATGATAGTGTTAAGAGAGTGCGATTATTTCTAAATGGAGATCTAAAAAGAAAAAAAAGGGAATCTAGTTCTGTGTGTAAACATAAAATTAACTAAATCAAACAAAAATCAATTTTATTATGAAGATAAAAAGAATCCAATTCTGTGTGTATACAGAAAATTAACTAAATCAAGTAGAAATAGATTATGTTATGAAGAGGCAGATCAAAAGGTATAAATACAGACGTGTTCTTTCATGAAAAGGTGTGCAATCATTGAACAACATATATATGTGATATCCAAATCAAAACTAGAGGTGTGGTTGTGTAATTGAAGACTTGCAGTTCAGTCAGAATCCTACCTCCTTGTGTGGGCTGAAGGTGATATCTTGGATCACATAGAGCAGATTGGAGAGTTGGGCTTGTGCAGATCAGATTGAAGGCAGTCTCACTTCCATCAAGTCAAGGTTTGGTGCCTTGCATTAGGGGTTGGTGCTCCTTGTAGGCAGGTGTCTACTAAATTTTGTAGAGGTCTAGGTGTTCCTTGTGGAATTCATTCTACTAAATCATCTTATTGTAAATTTGTAGGTTGGTGCCTACTTGAAAAAGAAATTACTTCAATAAAGTTGTGTCAACTTGTGGAAATTGGTTCATATCAAAAAGTTGATTGTAATAAAGTTTGAAAAGATTAAGAAATAAAAGTTTGTGATTGATTTACTGATTCACCCCCCTCTAGTAAATCTTTGTGCTCTTCACCCTCAAGGTGCACCATTCGAGACATGGATGTACTTTTTCATTGACGAGATCACCTCAGGTGTCAGGATGTTCAACTGGCCAAGGATGATCAGTGACAACATCCATGAGCAACTGATGAATTTGGAGAGGACTAAATCTTTCCATATGAGTTCTTATGTTATCTATCTACTGGCAAGGACCTATAGATATTCAGGATTGATATGCCAAGGTATGGTAGGCAATGGAGAGAACGAGTTCAAGTCATATGATTGCTACCCCCAGTTGCAACTATCTGAGAAATCTCATTTCAGAAGAGCACATGATGCATTCTTGATGTACATTACAAGGATATTGCAAGGAGGAACGCATCAAAGGCTAACCCATGAGGCTAAGAGCCTTATCAGCAAGTATGGATCCTGGTACATTCAGTTTCCAAGATTCACCTACATCAGAATTCAGGGATTCACAGGATGTCCTTTCAGGCTCCCAATTTATCACACCAACAGAATGATCTTGCTGGAGGTTCTTAGGCACCTAGAAACATATCAAAACTTCCAGAGAGTAAAAAGCAAGGCGACCATCACTTTTCCATTCTTTATTGGAAATATGGAAGAATCTTGCCCATCGGCACAGGCAACTGAAAGTGCCAGGTTAGAGATGCAACGGTATCCGTTCACGTCATACAGGTCTAGAGCTGATTTTGACCCTCACCATCACATCGAGGCCGTGAATGGAATAAAATACAAACACAAGGTAGACCTGGAGGAATACTGGGCAAATGCTGTAGATGAGTATGACGTCCGGAAAAGACTATGGTCCAGACTGCCACTCAGCTTAATCATGACAACCGAGCTCTTTTGTGTACCAAATCAACTTGAAGATGATGGCAAATATATTAAGCCAGGTTTTGATGAGAGTCGGCCTCTTCTTCCCGTAAGATGGTTAGAACTGGAACTTGCAGACTTGACCACCTTCATGAGGCCAGTCATCAAGTATTCACAATGGTGGACAGATCAGCAGATCCAAGAGCTGCGGTGGAAAAATGTGAATCTGACTTACAATATAATGGGTGAAGCCGAATTCTATTCTTCAAACGCTGGTGCATCCCAAGGTGATGAGCCGATTGAGAGCACCAATCACAGGAAAAGGAAGGAGGCAAAAGGAACAAAGATTGCGGATGAAGAACCTACCCGGAAAAAGCAAAGATCAGAGCCTCTTCATTCTGCCATGTCCACGAACATGAACAAGATATTAGATATTGATGAGTCATTGGGAGACATAAGGATTCCTTCTCCCATTCCTATCTAGTCGGAGGATGATGAACCATCATCTCCCACAGGCAGAGAGATACTAGAGTCTGAGAATGAAATTGATACTCTGGACAGTGAATTCCAAGAAGGAATGATTTCCGCCCTCAAAGGAATTCAAGCTATTCCATGTACGCAAGATATTTAGAAGGAAGAAGGCATCGAGCAACCTACCATCCCTGATTGGCTGAAAGAGAGATTGAAGATAAAAGAACAAACAGAAATTCCAGAGGAAGATGATATGGCCGATTTCTTGGCCAGATTGGAAGCAATTAATGTAAAGAAGCCCGCCAGAATGTTTTCCACCATCCAAAGAGATGAAGCAGGCCATCGTACAATACAAATTGTTGTACCAACAGTTGATAAGTCAAGAGAGGATATTGCTCCTCAGGAATATGCCATCACCACTATCGACTTGGGCCCAACCACAAAAGGTCAGGAAGTGGGAGACTTGGATAATTCAGTTGCTTCTATCAAAACGAGACTAGAAAAGGAAGTAGCAAAGAGAAAGGACTACCAGAAGGAAGTTGAACGCCTAAAATAATATAACCAAGCCTCTTGATCAAGCCAGCTCAGCGGTTCCCCCATTGATGAACTCTTCCCAAGAAACTTTTGAAGAAAAAAGGACCACAGCCAAAGAAACTAAAGAGCGGATAATCAGCAAAAGCAAAAAAGTGGTTGTATTTGTAGAGAAATTGATGTTGGCATATGGGAAAACTTCCTCTTTGCTTTCAAGGATTACAACTCTGGCAGAAGCATGGGACAACACTCAGGATATCCAAGATAGAATTATTCCATGTCTCAAAGTGCTGAGAGGAGTTCTGAAGCAAGAACTAGTCAATGGAAAAGTTATTGCAGCAGGCGTTGCATACGACTTCAATAGCTGGTACTGCGCGCTGGTTGCACGTAATGAAGTCTTAGAGAAGGTGAAGGTAGATACTATTAGAGTTGAGGAGCGGATGAAGTAAATTTGGAACAAGATTCTACTTGTGGCTACAGATGCACTTGAGAAAGACATTGTTCGAGCAAACGACATGCAGCTTGAAAATCTGAGGCATAGAATTCGAAAAAATTTCTTCGCCGCCACTGGGCCGATCCTTAAGCAAAATTTGACTAAGGAAGCCGACTTCTGGTCCATCTAGCATGCCTTCCAATGACAAGAGTTAGAGTGGGAAATTGCTTTCGCAGAATGTGCGAATGATTTGGACATACTAGAATACAAGGTCAATATGCTGCCACTTGTCACGATCGAGGAAGTTAGCACAATAGTTTCCAGATTCATCCAATACAATGCTACTAAGGAGGATAAGGATGCGCCCCCTCAAAGATAGCTCCTCACGCCAGTTCACTCACTGATTGCTCACTGATTACTGATTGTTATTCTGGGAAACCCTAGTTAGGGTTACTTTGTTTTAATCTCTACTGCTGATCGTGGATCAATCTTGGCCGTCTATTTCATTTCCAAAACTCTATATAAACTCTCATTCTCTCATTTCATTGTATGGGAGAAAGTCTTATGAAATTGTTGCTCATAGCTACTTTGAGAATAAAAGTTCATATTGCATGATTTGCTTTGAATCTTTCTATTGTCAAGTGGTTGCATGGTTACATATTCTTCTTCCACCTAGAGTAGATTAAAGTAGCATTTGATTTGAATGCATGTTAGATGAATGATAGATTGATAGTATAGATTGGTGAAACTTTCGCTCATACTTTCTTTGAATGGATGATTTTCGTTCAATGCGTAAAGTTAGACTGAGCTTATAATGTGGATGCTTTACTGCTTACTTTGAATAATATTGTTCTCTTGATGGTATCATTCATGGTACAGAAACCTTAAGCACAAATCCTAGAAGATTGCACTTGCTTTGGGTAGTTGTCGTTAGCGTGGCGAAGCAAAGTTTTGTTCTTAGTTTCACTCAATTTGTACCGTCTCTTGATTTCATAGGATTAGTATAGGACTTCTAAATCCTCACCCTTTTTTCCTTTTTTTTAAAAGTCTCAAAAGTGAAAATCCTGAAAAGAAATAGAGCATTCCATGTCAAATCCACCTTGTTGGTTGAATATTTTGTAAACTTAGGAGGTTTAGCAAAATGGTGATTTCAACACAGTGTGTGAGTTAAACTCTCCTATTTAAGGGAAGGCTCCCCCTATCTAAATAACTAAAAACAAATATGGGTGGAACGATAATCTCTCCTCTTGTTTCAGGAAAGACTAAACTTTTTTCTCTTTTCAGAAAAAGCAGGATTAACTTCTAAATAAAACTCTTACAGCAATTTGTAATAAAATCAGTGGAAAGGAAATGAAGTTTCCTGAAAGCTCAAAGACTTCCGTCACTTCCTTCGGGACGGGAAAACAACCTCAAGCGCAAAGTCTTGAAAATCAGCAATCCTATTTACCCTTTTTAAAAGATAACTCTAATGATGATATGCAGCATAAAACAGGACAAAGTCTGAAAATATGATGTATCTATTTACTACTATGAATTGGAATCGTCACGAGCACAAAGACTTGCAATTCTTCTTAACTTCTAAACTATAAATTCAATCTTCAATATTGACAGCACAAAGTCTGAAAATATATTAATTGAAGTTCTTTCTAGCAATCTTCCACAATCTTCAAATGATCACAAAGAAGTGTTCCAAAATGACATAAGAACACAATGGACACAAAGTGAGAATTCAACACAAAGTCTGAAATCTGCAACTCTTTGATATTATTTGAAAAGAATCAACTTACAATTATAAAGCTCAAAGTCTTTATGAGTATAAATTTCTGCAGAATTTTCTTGCTTGCCAAAAAAGATATGTTTACAAAGGACCCTCTCAAGTATTTATAGGAGAGAGGTCATGAGAAAAAGGTGGGAGGATCCCAACTAGCTTGAGAAATTCTCTCAACCACCAACTACTTGTAATTGACTTATTCAAAATTACAAGTCCTAAACTATTTTGACTTGTAATTAGATTACATGCAATTACAATTTACAAAATTGCAAGTGAAAGAAACACTTGCGATTACAAAATCTGTTTTTACATGTAGTTTGTCGAAACAAAATTACAAATGCATAATTGAAATTATTCTAAGTGTCCAAGACACGACTCTAACTACATCATCCTTCATCTACGATGATCTTCATGCTGCTTCAGGATTTTAGAACTTGAAGTATTCAGGATTGGTGAAGACATCTCGAACTTGGAACAGGAATTTGCATTCTTAATGATCTTTGTGTCCTTGGCGAACTTCAACCTTATCACAGGCTTGAAGTAGTACCATTTCTTTAGGAAGGAAGTTCTTCTCTTCATTGCGTGCTTTTTCCATGCTTGATTTACTTTGTCCCTAGATGGTTTCATGAGGATTATTGACCTACGAGCTGCTCCATGAATTACTGTTGTATCTCTTCTTCTTTTGTTCACTGATGAAGAACCCATAACACCTTATTCAAGATGAAATTGTTATAAAACAATGCCCATGCCTTGATTTTTTGGTTTGATAGATCATGTGTGCAAACAAGACTAACAAGGGAAGGGATAAATTGATGCAAAAATGGGCTCACAAGTGAATTTCAGGTTTTGGAAGGCTGACTGCAAGTGAAATGTATAATTGGGATTTTGGGGAGCCATTGCAAGTTTATTTCCTTGTGCTAACTTGTAGTTGCATTTTAGACAAAAATACCCTACTTGTAATTGATTGGAAAAATCCCGATTTGCTTTCTAGGGCATTTTTATTCTTTTCTTCTTTTCTAGAAAATGGTAATGAGATGGAATGAAATGTGAATGCGAAATGAAATGAGATGAAGGTCAATTGGAATGGAATGAATGAAGGGCGAATGAAAAAGGGAATGGAATGAATGAAAGATAGCTGAAAATGAATGGCGTTCAAATGAAGGTAGCCTAGCTAAAAACACGTTTTGAAATGGAAAGGCAAATGTATGGCGTATGAAATGAGAATGGCATTTTTTTTTTAAATGAAATGAAAGGCGTTTTCATAAAACGCGTTTTGTAATGGAATGAATATGGAAAACGCCTATTTGAATGAAGGTAGAATGGAAATGAATGGCGTTTAAAAATGAAAAACGTGTTTTCAGCAATGAACGTTTCCATCAAATGCAGATTCAAACTCACACAAAGGCGCCCTAATAACAAAAGATTTCAAAACATTAAAATGAAGAGAAACAACAAAAATAAAGAGAAACAGATCTGCAACAAGAGTTTACAAGCCAAAATAAAGAAAAATAAATAAATAAATAAAACCCTAGGCGCCTTGAGCAAACTCAAATCTGCAAAAACGTGGCAATGGTAAAGCAAAAATGAGGGATTTAATAAAGTTGCAGACCTTGCCAAGTGTTCTTCATGCCAAAAATCTCTTCAATGGGGGCATATGAGCAAGAGCAAGCTACAAAATTCACAAAAAAACTTGCAAAACTCATTTCGGGTTTTTTGATGCTCATTGCAAGTGAACAAAATAACAAATAACTTCAAAAATACCCTTTACTTGCATTTCGGGTTTTTAGATACACTTTGCAAGTGGTTTAAGTTAAAATAGGAAGTTTTAGAACTCATTGCAAGTTACTTTAACTCAAATTGGGCTTTTCAAGGCACTTTACAAGTTAATTTTCATGAAATTGGAACTTTTTAGAGTCATTACAAGTGACTTTACTCAAATAGGAACTTTTAAAAGTCATTACAAGCAAAAATAAAAGAAATTGGAACTTTTTCAAGTCATTGCAAGTGAAAATAAAAGAAATCAGACCTTTTTGGAGTGATTACAAGTGACTTAAGTGAAATAGGAACTTTTTCAAGTCATTGCAAGTGACTTTAAGTGAAATCGGAACTTTTTCAAGTCATTGCTAGTGACTTTAAGTGAAATTGGAACTTTTTTAAGTCATTGCAAGTGACTTTAAGTGAAATCGGAACTTTTTTAAGTCATTGCAAGTAACTTTTTAAAAAGTAACTTGTAATAAGAGCAAAAAGTTCCTATTACTTGTAAGTTGCACAAAAAGTTCCTACAACTTAAAATTAAAACAAAAAGTAACTTGTAATAAGCGCAAAAAGTTCCTATTACTTGTAAGTTGCACAAAAAGTTCCTACAACTTAAAATTAAAACAAAAAGTAACTTGTAATAAGAGCAAAAAGTTCCTATCACTTACTTGTAATAAGAAACCAAAACCCCTACTTGCAATGATGCCCCAAAAACCCGAAATTGACCAAAAATACACTAAAAATGACTCAGAATTTCACGAAAACGGACGAGGGTGAGTGAAAAGTGCTAATCCAAAGGACTATAGACCCAAAACTGAATTTTTCTAACCTTTGCACCTCGAAAAACGTGCCTTAGAAGAGAAAATCTTCAATTTTTATCAAAATTTTGATAGGTTATCCCAAATTTTAAACAAGTCAAAAATTAGGGACAATCCACCTAAGTCCTCACTTATTTGTAATTTGTTAATATAGGTCCCTTTGTGTTGCCAGCATATCACAACGCCCATTGAGCTTATCCACACGTCAAGACCTGACTGAAGAAACATTGGAATTGCCATATGATCTTTTTTGCATTCTTAGCATACCCGGTAGTTTTTCAAGAGAGGATAGAGCGTCTTTCGACTCTTTATTCTAGAGTGTTCGGTGTGTCACAAAACACACATCAACAAGTCCCTAGTGAGAATTCTCTTTTGAATGGCCACCCATACGAAGGTGCCTACCTTAAGAAAGTAGCATTTATTCCAACATAGCTGATACGGCCAATTTTCTTTTTTCTCCACCTCAACAACCACGACATAGCTTGTATTCACTTTGTAGGAGCCTGATTTAGCCGCACACCATTTGATCGAATCCACCTCCTCTGAAATAAAAATCTTTCATTTTTCCAACACCTCCTTGAGCCTAGTAATTCGATCTTCCAAGGCATTCAAACCATCCAGGGCCCGCCATTTCCATTTTGTTCTCCCTTCTACCAAACACTGTTCCAAGTAATCCCTAACATTTGAAACCCATGTGTCTTTTAGAAGGTTCCTGATTTCAACTAGATCTTCTCAAGTAGACAGAGCAAGTGCCCCATCCCAAGAATCCTCCCAAAACTTGGCCTACCTTCTATCCCCAATATCCCAAGAGCAATGATCCATTATCAACTTTTTGCACTCCAACATGAAGTTCCATATAGCCAAACCTCTGGGGTATTTGTCATGGTAAGAATACATTCTAAATCTTCATAGTCCAAATATTTGTTTTGAAGGATCTTGACCCATTTGGCCTAGGGGTTGGAATACATATTGCAGACCAGCTTGGCCAACAGAGCAATATTGAGAACCCAATTCCAGAGGCCAACACCACTAGCAACTATTGGTTGGCATATTTTTTCCCATGCAACCAAGCGGAATTTTCTACATTCTTCTGACCCCTTCTAGAAGAAGTTCTGCAACTTCTACATTAGTGCATCATGAATTTTTGCAGGCATCTTTAGGCTCAATATCATGTAGATGGGCAAGGGTGAGACCATTGATTTGAGCATTGTGATTCTCCCTGCTGAGGATAACCATTTGCCTTTCAGCCTATTCGAGAAATTTTGCACTAAGGATTCCTAGAGGCCAGTGTTGCATGAGCCACCAAAAGAGGAACTCCTAAGTACTTCCCTGGTAGTCTGCTTGTTTTGAGCCTGAGGTCATTGGCAATCTCTTGTTGTTTCCATAAGGCAGTGTTAACGAAGAAGATTTCAAACTTGTGCCAGTTGACTTGTTGGCCCGAGGCATTACAATAGATGTCAAGAGTTTTCTTGATGGTTTTCGCTTCCTTCCTTGAAGCCACTCCAAAGAGCAAAGTGTCATCAACAAATTGTTGGTGGGTTATTGGAGTCATTTTTGGTGATATTCTTAAACCCTTCCAATCTCTTTTATCCCTTGCCTCACGGATGAGGTATCCCAATGCTTTTGCCATTATGATAAAAAGGAAGGGAGTTAGTGGGTTGCCCTCTCTGAACCCAATGGTCGATGGGAAGAAGTCATGAGGGCTCCCACTCACTAGTACTAAAACTCTGGGAGAGATGATGCCACTTTGTATCCATTTACACCATTCTTCACAAAAAACCTAACTTTTGTAATATTTTTTATGAGAAATTGTCTGTTTACCTATTCATAAGCTACGAATATCTAGCTTGAGAATTCCCCTTTTTGGTTTTTCTTTCCTAATGCTATGAATGGCCTCGTGGGCGATGATGATGTTGTTGGCCTTGCCATTGCACCAAAAGGTCAACCTGTCAATGCCCGATACAAGCGTCAGATAAGATCCACAGGAGGCGGTTAAACCATGTCACAAATCACATGGTCAACGCTGACCGAGGGGTGGAACCGCTGAGCTTTTAACAATCCCCCCCTACAGCGCGACCACGGGATTCGAACCCGTGACCCGACTTTGATACCAATTGTTGGCCTTGCCGTCACACCAAAAGGTCGACGTATCAATGCCCGATACAAGCGTCGGATAAGATCCATGAGAATCGGTTAAACCATGTCACAAATCACGTGGTCAACACTAACCAAGGGGTCGAAGCATCGAGCTTCCAACAGATGCCTTTTGTGATTAATCTCCCTGGTGTGAAGCCACTTTGTTCTTCAGAGATTATGGCGGAGAAATGTTTTTTCAACCTATTTGCAATGGGTTTCACTACTATCTTATACACAACATTGCACAACGACATTGGTCTAAAGTCCTCCATTTTCTCCACCACCTACTTCTTGGGGATGAGTGCAATGAATGTATTGTTCCAATATTTTAACATTGTGGCCTTCTTTCTTGATTCCTCCACCACATTGAAGATGTCACTGCCTACAATATGCCATAATTTATGAAAAAAACATGCGGGAAAGTCGTCAAGACCTAGTGCTTTGTCACTAGCTAGCTGCATGGTTGCCTACCTTACTTCTTCCGACAACAGGCAATAGATTTCCAAGTTTTGTGCATCTTTGATAATACAAAAAATCTTATTTAGGACAGCTTCTTGGCATGCAACATCAATCATATTGTTTGCATTCAACAGACCATCAAATAATCTTTCCACTTCATTGCCCATTTCATCCCATGTTTCACATTTGGTGCCTGCTTCATCCTTGATGCAGGTGATTCTATTCAAGCTCTGCTTGACTTTTGTGATGTGAAAATATTTGTTCTTGTCCCCTTCCTTGAGCCAGCATTCCCTTGATTTTTGACTCCAGAAGATTTCCTCCCGCTGTAATACTTCTACATACCTTGCTTTTAACTATTTTTCTTTGATATATGTGCTCTAGTACATGCCATCTCTAATTATTGTTTCATTTAGCTCTTCCAACTCTTTTTCAAGGTTTTCCTTAAGTTCGAAGATGTTTTTGAAGTGCTTGATATTCCATTCCTTCAACATCCTTTTCAAGTATAGAAGTTTCTTGGAGACCGAAAACGATTTTGACCCCTTCTCTTTAAGCACTTGTTGCCACCTATCT